>VZSV01000016.1:7774006-7793849 GCA_013398735.1 Nothocercus julius
GATGGAGGTGAGGCTCACTGGCCTGTAGGTGCCTGGGTCCTCCTCCTTACCATTTTTGAAGACCAGCGTATTATTGGCTTTCTTCCAGTCCTCTGGCACCTCCTCCCTTCTCCAGGACCTTTCAAAGATGATGGAGAGCGGCTTAGCTATGACATCCGCCAGCTCCCGCAGCATTCTGGGGTGCATCCCATCAGGGCCCATGGATTTGTGGATGTCAAGTTTTCCTAAGTGCCCTCCGACCCAATCTTCCTCTTCTTCAGGCAAGTCTTCATCTCTCCAGGCACATTCTCTTGTTTCTGAGGTCTGGGATTCCAGAGGGCTGCCCTTGGTACACACTGAAGCACACTACCTCTGCTTTTTCTGTGTCTTCCGTAACCAGGGCACCCATCCTGTTCACCAGCGGACCCATGTTTTCCCTGATCTTCCTCTTACCATTGATATATTTGAAGAAAGCTCTTCTTGTTATTTTTAACCTCCCTTGCTAGATTTAATTCCAACCGTGCCTTAGCTTTCCTTGCTGCATCCCTGCATTCCCTGACAACATTCTTATATTCCTCCCAAGGGGTCTGTCCTTTTTTACCATTTTCTGTATAATGCCTTTTTCTGTTTGAGTTTTGCCAGCACCTCCTTGCTCATCCACTCAAGGCTCCTACCCCGCCGCCAGACTTCTTACTCAAAGGGATGCACTGATCCTGAGCATGGAGGAAGTGCTGCTTGAATGCTAACAAGCTCTCTTGGGCCCCCCTTCCTTCTAGAGCCCTAGCCCATAGGATACTTCCAAGGAGGTCTCTGAAGAGGCCAAAGTTGGCCCTCCTGAAGTCCATGGTTGCAAGACTACTTACAGCCCTTTTTCCTCCTCATTGGATCCTAAACTCAACCAGCTCATGATCACTGCAGCTGAGGCTACCCACCACCTTCGCATCTCCAACAAGGCTCTCTCTATTTGTCAGTACAAAGTCCAGTAGCCCACCTCTCCTCGTTGGCTCCTTCACAACCTGTGTTAAAAAGTTATCATCAATGCACTGTAGGAACCTACAGGACTGTTTGTGCCTGGCTGTGTTGTCTTTCCAGTTGATGTCAAGGTGGTTGATGTCTCCCATGAGAACCAGGGCCTGTGACCATGAGGATACTTTCAGCTGTCTGGAGAAGGCCTCATCAACTTCCTCATCCTGATCAGGTGGCGCAAACACCTACCACAGCGTCTCCCACTTTACTCTGCCCTCTAACCCTTACCCACAAGCTCTCCACTCACTCATCCACCCCCAGGTTGAGCTCTATGCACTCCAGTTGCTCTCTCATATAAAGAGCAACAACACCACCTCACCTTCCCAGCTTGTCCTTCCTGAACGGCACATAGCCTTCCATGACAGCGCTCCAGTTCTGTGAGCTATCCCACCATGTCTCTGTAATTCCAATGAGATCATGATATTGGGACTGCACACAGATCTCCAGTTCCTCCTGTTTATTCCCCATGCTGTGTGCATTGGTGTACAGGCATTTAAGGGAAGTAATTGAGCCTACAGGTTTCCCGGCAGGGCTGAAAGAGGACCCTCTATAATCATCTCCTATACTGACTTCCGCACTACCATACACCTGCTAGATGCCTTCTGGCTCTGGCTGCATGACACTGATTGCCCTCTCCATGTCACATTCCCCATTCCCCTTCCTGCTTAGTTTAAAGTCCTCCTAACTAGGCTGGCCAACCTTTTGGCAAAGACACACGTGCTCCTCTTGCTGAGGTGGCTCCCTTCTTTCCCCACTAGCAGGTGATCTTCAAACAGAATCCCATGGTCATAGAAACCAAAACCCTGTTGCAAAGCCCAGCGATGCAGCCAGTTGTTAACCTGCAATATCCGCCTTTTCCTCCTCATATCCATTCCCCTCATTGGTAGGATAGAGGAGAACACAACCCTGGGCACTGCCATCCCTACAACCCTGAAATCTTGTTTGATATTACTCAGTTTCCCCATAGTGTCATTAGTGCCCACATGAAACTGTAACAGGGGGTAATAGTCAGACGCCTGAACAAGCCTTGGCAGTCTCTCTCTAACGTCCCTTATTCGGGCCCCTGACAGGCAACAGATCTCTCTGGACAGGGGGGTCAGGTCTGCAGATTGGCGCCTCTGTGCCTTGCAGCAGGGAGTTATCCACAACAATCACTCGCTGCTTCTTCCAGGTGCTCCTTTTCTCCTTAGTGGGAGCGACCTTAATGTACAGACCTGCCTTCCTCCTTCTAGACAGCCCCCTAGATGGGCCTTGGTCCTTGACCTCATCTGTCTGTCCCTCAAGTTCCAAGGCCTCATACCTGTTGAATGTGGTCACCTGCAGGGGCAAGGTGGGCCAGGAAAGGGTTCTCCTGCCACTTCAAAAAGGGACCTGCTTCCACTCTTGTTCATTGCTTAATACTGTTACTTCTGCCCCCTCCGTTCTATGTCAAGAGGGTAGGGGAGTCTCAGATCGACTCGGGGGGTTCACTGGGTGCACTACCTGGGAAGACTGCAGAACATGGCTCCACCAGTCAATTTCTTCCAGAGAAAGAGAGAGAGAAGTGAGGGTGTGGATTGGGAGGACAGAGGAGAGCTCATTGTTGGAGAAATCTGCACAGCTTATACAACACACAGTTTATAAGTTTGAAAAGACTACAAGTTTTGATTTGAAGAAAGTGGAAAACAATCTCTTAGGGCAGAATGTTTTATTGAGAGCAAGATATAGTAGGAAGAATAATGATATTTTCATTCACATATAGGCTTTGTGCTAAAATGAGAACTGAATCTCACTTTATCCACATACATTTGGATAAGCAGTACTGTATTCACTAGGTGCTCTGGCACCTGCAAACACACTGAATAATCGTATTTTAACTTAACAGAGGAAAGATAGTCATACAAGGGGAGATTTAATGTTTGTATCCAGTTTGAAAATGTAAAGAGTTTCTTCCCTATTATTCTTAGTTATTCCACTGCTCAGAAGATTTCCTTCACACAGACAGGGAAGGCTGAAGGAGTAAAAACAAAATGAAATAAATAAATCAACCAATATGCTTGTGATATAATTATTTTTATTGTTGTGGCAATTCTATCAGCTTCTGCACAGAGTTTTTTATTTAAAACAAGAAAGAATTGTCCTAATACTAAACAACATGGATCTGTTACACTACTTAGTTTAAAAAACTAAACAGTTTATTACAAATTCTCCTTCATGTATAGACCATATCCCTGGACCTCCTCCTTCTACTCCTGCCTTTCCAAAGAATAATTATACATATATATATATATATAATCATCAGAAAACATATGAAGAAAGAGAAGAAAAGTACAATACATAGTCTGTACATGCAAAACATATTTTTAAATGCTTAAGTTTTTGTGAAGTCTTGTTTACAAAATTCAGTCTTATCATTTTATTCATCAAGATGAATGCAGGCTACTTTGTATATTTTTCAACTAAGTCCTGAAAATATAAGAGGTTTTTGTTCACAGGAGCAGTAGACACTTGCCTTAGGTTCAGTTTATGCATTTTCCCCCTCCTTTTCACTAATGTGCAATCATATATGGTCTTTTATGTCTATATGCTGGCTACACCTAAAAATTGTACATGTTTCTAATTTTTATCAGCATGAAAACATCTAAGTAAATCTATTAACATAATATACACTGTTCAATAAGTCACTGTACCTGCTTTATAGAGATGTCTCTTGGGAAACTGATTTAGCCTACTGATAGTAAATGATAACGTAGTAATAACCACTTCTTAATCAGGACAATAATTAGCATCAATTCTGTTTAATTTAGCTAAATTTAATTAGAGTCAAAAAGCAAAGTACTGATTAACCTCTCAACTATTGATCTATGCTCGCTAATTCTCTAAAGCGACAAAATAATTATATCAATAAATGACATAAATGTTTAATTTTACAATGAAACAGTATCTGAAAATATAGAACAGGATAAATCATTTTCCCACAGGAGCAAAATCAGTCTTAATATGCTATTCCTGCCATCATGATTCCGTTTCAGATTTCAATTGTTTGACTAAAATTTACATAGTTGATGTTGTTTAGCTAAATCTGCAGTGGTTTTGTACTACTTTCAAAACCTTAGATTTTGAAGATGGTTCAAACAATAGTTCTTACTCTTTTTTAAAACTTATTGTTAGCTAGTGCGTGGAAATTTACTGACTTTACATGTTAGTATGTGCTTCCACTAGGGATCCTTATCCTATCCATTTATAGGTTTGAATATATTTGGAATATTCTGTAAATAAAAAGCTGAAAAACTTTCAGAAATTATTAGAAATCAAAACTGTGATCTATTCTATTTACATAGAGGATATGAAACCACTATTCATCTAATTACTGTTTCCTAAATTTCAAAGTACTATGGAATCACATTGTAAAGAACAACAAATACAATTAAGTCTTGTCTGCTTTATGTGGTCATAAGGGTCACAGAGCCCTAAAATATTTCATTCATAGTCATGATAGAGCAATGCCTTATTCTCTCTGCCTGGCAGTAGGCCCTGTGAGGCAGGTTTCAGTAGTCTTCTGCTCATCCAAAAACCCCATGCCAAAGCAATTCTGATTTTTTTCTATTGATTATAGTGATTATACCAGGTATCACTCTATCCCACTATAAATTTGGATAACTGCTGAATTGTAGTTGTCTGGCATTGATTTTACAATCTTTAAGAGTATATATCAGGGCAGAAAACAGCTTAACACCTGTTCTTTTACTGTTCACAACGCTATGCCACTAGAAAGATGCCAGAGATAAAGGGCTGGATTTGTTTCTCACAAGATATTGTAGTAGTATTTTTATGTCTCCAAATATTGCAGATTTTCTCAAGAGCAGCAGTTGAGAGCACTCATATAGTGATTAGCACCCTTGGTGATCACATGGTTGAGTATTTGATTCAAAGAACTTGGCATACCCTAATGTCTCTGTGCACTCACTTGTAAACACTTTCTATTTTCCACATACATTTGAAATACCTTTACACTTGATCATTGTATTTCTGTTATACTTTGGCTGAGATTCCTGTGCAATGTTCATTCAGGTCAATATCACTGATCAGGAAAAGATTTTTTTTTTCCATATAATAATGACATCTTTTCAGTTTCTGTCTGTGTTTTTCTTAAGATTTCTTCTTTATAACTGTTAAAGAAGGTCAGTGGAATTGACAACCTTGTCTCATATCTACCCTCAAGTCAAATCAATTACTTTGCTCATGTTTTTTCATGAGAATTTCCACTGAGATTTTTTTTATCTAGTTTATGATATTTTCAGCAACTCCATCCAGCTGCAGTTTTCCAAAGAAGCAGTATGGCAAAATGTATGAATATAATCCATGATGATATGACCTGTACTTTAGCGGTGTCACACACAAGAGAGAGATGTAACAACATTCTTCCTTTTCTGTCTCTATTGAAAATTTTCAGGAATTTCCAGAAGTAATTATTTCTGCAATAATTTTCAAAATAACAAGTACTTTGCTAAAAATACCATGAGGAACTAAACAGAAAAACAACAAATTTCTCAACTATTTTCTACTTCGCTGGAATACAAGTATGTAGTGTGTATGGAAAAACAGACATAATTTTTTTTTTTTTTTAATTAAATCTACTTATGTCTTTATTTGCTATATTGGAAACTAATTGTTCTCCATTAAATAGCTTATTTCCCATTGTTTCGGTGACTAGAAATTTCTTCTCATAGCTACAGAAGTAGCTTCTTGTGGTGGCAATTGAGGAGCAGGGGGCTACCGGCAGGGAGGTCAGATAGTCAGAGCGCCATATAGCCAGTTTATTTTTAGCAAGGCAAGGTTTTTATACTTGCGTGCGCTACACAAGTCCGCCACGCACTCACTCTACCAATCCTAGTCTGCCAGGTTCATGCATCCAGGGTTTTCCGACCACTCAGGTACGGAGGTGGTTTTTATCCAATCATTGTCTGCCATGCCAGTCTCTCACTTCCTCAAAGTTGTTTACTCCGTGTGAGCTTCTTCTTATCAGTCCTGCTGAGCCTGTTGTTTTCCACACTTCTGGCCACTCACTGCCCTCTGGCGATTTTCCCATTAAACAACCTTATTCCTACAGCTTCTCATAGCATCTATGAGATAAATATATCTGTGAGGTGAATATACATAGGTAGGTGAATAAACATAGGTCCTATGTGTAGTACTATAGTACCTATGTATACTTATTTTCACTTCCAGCACAGAATTAATTCAACTAGCATTTCAAACCATAAGCTATTTCACCATTACTGCTGTGTCTTTTACGACACTCTATGCACCTTCCTCTTACTTTGTCCATGTTTCTCTGCACTTCTAGCTTTCTCTGTCACTGACAAAACTCAGTCAACTTTTCTGTAACCCACACTCTTCTCTGAAATCTGCTCCCCAAGAGGTTAACTTTGTAATTCAAAGAGATTTGTTGTTTTCTATCTAATTTATTCTGGAAATACACAAGACAAAAGCCCACAGTTTTCTCATGTTTTCCTTCCTTCCTTCCTTCCTTCCTTCCTTCCTTCCTTCCTTCCTTCCTTCCCGTACAAGCAGCTACAAAGACAATTTCAGGCACAAATAATATTTTTGCTATTCATTTTGCAATGCATAATTCTAGGACTATGGTGGATCTGCAAGCAGCCTGATCTGGCCTGGCAACAGGTTACCCTTGGGCTTCAACTCTGTGATGAATAAGAAAATCAGTCTGTCTTCCTGAATATAGAGCTGAAGCTGCCTTCAAAAATGAAACATAGTGAAATGGTGTTTTATGCTATTACCTTAACTCTAGCTTATCATGTTCCCTTCCCAAGTAACAATTTTTCCATTCTCATATGCTCCTGGGCACAACAATTTGTTCCACATTTCCTGTGACAAGAACTTCTTGTCCTTTGGCTGGGCTTGACCTCTTCCGCTGTATTTACAATCTGTTCATGGGCGGAAGAAATTTCCAGGCCCAGTTCAATGGACTTGCAATCCTCTAAGTGACAAAGAGTTATGGTTCATATTGCCTCTCTCAAAGTAGTTTCCCCTGACATAATACTCCAATAAATTGACTGCATGTTGAGAAATTAATTTCACTGTGAATGAGTGCACCCAGAAAACTTTTAATACTATTTTTAATATTTTGGTCTTCTTTATCATTTATCTGTGCTGGTTTGTTTCCCAGTGGAAGATTTTTGAACCTGTTGTTATTTTTAATATACCCTTTACAGCCATGCAGAATGTTTCAGAATAAAAAGTACAGACAATATGAGTTTAAGCCTCTGCCCTTAAGAGGCACTTAAGAGGACCACAAACATAGACAATAAATAAATAAATAAATAAATAAATAACCCCCCCCAAAGGATTTGCCAGAAATTCCTACTAAAATCCTGCATTAAAATGCAGCAGAAACATAAATCTTTGACCAATTAAGAAAGAAAGAAAGAAAGAAAGAAAGAAAGAAAGAAAGAAAGAAAGAAAGAAAAAGAAAGAAAGAAAAAAAGTATTCTAAGTGCATGTTTTCTGTCATATGTTGATCTTTTCTCCTTTAGTTTCTTTCCTTCATTTTGTTCCATACATACTGTTCTCACCCTTATGCAGCTGTCCTTTCTCACTTCTTTTGCTTTTCTTTCCATTTTCATTAAGTTTACTCCACCAAGTAAATATGTGCTGTTCACCCAATACGGTATCTCCTGTTCATTCTTTGTATGTCCTACCCTTTTCCACTCATTATATTTCTCATTTGTTCACATTTCTCATTCCTATAAGCTCCTGCAGTAAGGTATCTCTTATCTGAATGTCAGGCACCACCTCAATAAAAAAGAACAAACACATGCAAAGGTGAAAAATACATTGTAAAAAATGTAAGCGAACTGCTTCCTAAACCTTATTCTATTGTAATTACCAAAACATTTAAATTGATTTTTTTTTAAATATATTTTCCCTGTGTATGGAATTTTCATTTAAAATAGACAGTGTTGGCATCTATTTTTGAACAATTCACCCTTACTTTTTTTCACTCATACTTCTAAAATATATTTCACTGCATATTTGCCTCTCAGATATGGATATTGGCAGAATACGAATATTAGATATAGACTTACTAGTACACAGACAAAATAAAGATTATTTTTTATTAGCATTCATCTGCAGAAAGACTGCCAACAAATAAATCTTTGAAACATTCAGTTTGTAGACCATCAATGCTTGTAAATATCTAGATTTTTAATGAAGTTAATAAGGTTAATAGATGTTATTAAACATCTAGATGTTTAATAATGTTTTAATAATGTAGAAATGTTAATAAAAATTACTTTTGAGTTTGTTCCTGTCTATACTATAATTCAGTCTCTCTCTCTAGGAGCTATGTAGTCTGTGAAGACAACAGTGGTCTGAGCAGCCAGGGATTCATTTTGGGGAATCATCATGCTTGTTTCCTTAGAAAGTTTCAGTTATTTCAAATGAGAACTTTATGACAGAACAGTTCTCTGCGAAACTCAAACAATTCAAACTCAATATTTTTAATTAAAAATAACTGTGTGCATTAAATAATGGAGGGTGTAAATAATTTCAGGAGAAAATAGTACTGGGCCTTTAAGTTGTTTAAAGACATCTTCAAGAGCTACAGTTTGGTGTTTTTTAATTGATTATTGAATAGATATTATACTTTTCTCCTAATTAAATTCAAGTTCAACTAATATGTGAATAAACAGGTTTATTCTACTTTCTCTGTTTGTATGAACACTTTAGAGAGTGACTTTTGCAAACAATGTCTCATAACATAAATGGATACTGATTTTCAAAAGTTTTGACAAACTTAACCCATATAGAGAATATGCTGCTATGAAATTAACAGTTCTGCCAGATGGTTTGTCCCTGCAAGCTCTGCAATAATTACAATAACCTCATCATATTCCTAGTCTTTCATCACCTTGAATATTTTTGCTGCATTTGTGAAGATTTCGTTAAACATTTCACCTCATAGAGTGAAACTTTAAGTTGAGTGAGAAATTCTATCATAAAACTGCAAATTAGCAAAATGAATAATCTCATATTAATTATAAGCTTTTCTTTTTAAGTTCCTTAAGCCTAGGAGCTGTGTCCCTGCCAGAGTCTCTGCCAGGGACACTGCTAATGTGCATAATGGCTCAAGAGAAATTTTGAGATGCCTTGCACATGGCACTTTCATAAAGCATGCTGTACATTGGGACTTTTGGAAGCTATTCATTCTCTCATCCCATTTGGCAAAAAATCAAATCCCAAATAAAAAAAAAAAAAAAATCCATCTCTCCAATGGAACAATGATCCTTTCTTTCCTCTTTATAGCAACTTTTATTATCCTATAGCAATGGAAAAGCAGTAAAGATCACTCCTTGCTGTTCTCACAAATCTGACCTAAATTATTACACAGTCAAGTTAATTTAACAGTTCTCAATGAGGATCCATTTTTCATTCAATTTCTGACAAAAAAAAAAAAAGAAAAAAAAAAAGAGTATGTTTAAACAAGGTTATATTACATAATCATGTGATGAAAAGCAGTAAGGGTTTTATCTGCATGGTGAAAGATTGGGTGCTGAGGATCAGTGTCCATCCTAAGTGTGTTTCTTGGGTCCTCTTTTGGTTAGCTCTGTATTAGTGCTGTGGAATGAATGCCCATGTTGGGCAGCTGCAATGTGTTGAAATGTGCTCCTCTCAGAGAGCTTCACCCTAAAGAATTCCATTTCAGTGCTCTAAGGCACATACGCAATTTAAATCAAGGCATAGTAGGTGGGGGAAAGAAGAGGGAAGTCTTTTCGGAAGCACAGTCCTGATCTGACTAAAATGGTACTAGAAAGATGCACTCACAGAGCTACCCAGGGGAAGTAAACATGTGGTGGATACTTGATATTACAGACTAATCCACTGTAGATCTAGGATTCTTCCGAAAGGGGTGATCCTGCTGATGCTATTTCCACCAGTGCCAGGTCCACCTCTCATACTACATCTAGAAATTGTGCACCTGTCATGTGAATTTGTCACCTGCAGTGAAAACAGTTGTTCGTCTGGTGAGGAGAAAGGTTCATTTGTTCTCAGTGAATTGATGTAGCCTGGACCACTGACCGCTTGATCTGAAAGAAAGCTGAAGAGAAACTGTAGGAATGGCAGCCCATACAGTGCCA
Source organism: Nothocercus julius (assembly GCA_013398735.1). Taxonomy (NCBI): domain Eukaryota; kingdom Metazoa; phylum Chordata; class Aves; order Tinamiformes; family Tinamidae; genus Nothocercus; species Nothocercus julius. The sequence goes on from VZSV01000016.1 coordinate 7,784,152, forward strand.
GTGAAATCACATGGAGGTTTGATCCGAGCTCTCTATTCTGGAACAGAGATGTTAGAACCAATCCTGAGGAAGACACTTAGTTTCTTTGTGCCTCATTTCATTAACTGTTGAATGAGTAAAAGTCTTCTTTATGTAGAGAAGTTGTAAGGATAAATAAATAAAAGACTCCAAAGCACTTATACACTAGTTTGATGGCATTGTATCAGGGTTATATATCAGAGTCAGATATGGAGTTGCAAATGAAAAGACAAAAGAGGCCATGACATATAGATAAATACATGACATATAGATACATACACAATAAATTGTGTATGTAGTGTTCATGCCATATAATGATTTATATGATAATGATTTATATGGGGTATACAACATGAAAAGATAGAAAAAATATTCCTCCTTTTGCTATGTTAAAGACCTAGAAATGCAACTTGTGAAATTGGAAGAGTATTCCAATCTCTTTACTATGTCAGCAAGACTTACTTCATTGGCTAGAGTCCTGGAGGGCGAATATACTGTATTCAGAATGCTGCCAGGCTGAAAGAACAGAAATAATTACAGAAAATATTTGTGTTTCATTTCCAGTGCTTTTAGCTCTTGATTATTGAACAAACAGAAAAAAAAAAGGATTATTGGGCGTATTATTTAAAGTATTATTTATTATTATTTAAAGTATTATTTAAAGTATTAAAGATTATATGTATTGTAAGTGGATTATATCCTTTTAAATATCAATACATCATATGCACTCACTCAATGAGTGAGGCTTGGCAGGCAGCTGCCAAGTTGTTTAAAGTCACGATAACAACCCATCAATTAACAAGAGGAATTGCTGCCTTCTGGTATAGAATATTTTGTCTCACTCCCACCTGAATTCGCTCCATATTAGATCAGTTCAGCCTAGCTGGCTAGGCTGATGGCTAGATGGCTAAGTAATATCCGTTGTGTTGATTTGATTTAATACATCACTTTCAATGCCATATGACAAAAGTTCAAGTCAATTCATACAAACTGCCAAATTTGAGGAGCCATGGCTCCTGTCATCTTAGATGACAGAAACCTGTAGAAGCTCTTTTTAGTGAATAATCTTGGAAATGGGATTTTCACCTCTGTCTAACCAAATTTCAGGTATGTCCAGAGGGAAGAATGTGACCAGAGGTACTGCATGATAACACAAACTGACAGTAGTAGAGGTAACGAGTTATAAGAGAGACAGGAACTTCTCAAGAGGATTCTTGTGGCATTTAAAATTTTCTGTGGTACCTAAATTTCAGAATGCTGCTAAACTCTCCATTGCCAGTGAAGGTAAATAGGAAAGGCTGGGAGATTGCTATGACTCCAGATAAAAGCTGATTGAGAAGAATCATACGACCAGTTAAATATCTGCAGTCTATTAACACTAGGAAGACCCTTGAAAAAGACATGATGCTCTTTGAGCTTGTGAAAAATTCACTATGACCTTCCTCCACATTAATGCCGATGCACGTATAGGAGGTATAATCTCTCATCATATCCTCAAAAAAAATCCAAGTCTGAGCATATACTCAACTTCCTTTTTGAAAAAGCAAATAAAAGTCTGCCTCCTTTTCCCTCCATTTTATAGTCCTTTATACAAACCACAATAAAATATTTTGCTGGAGAGGAAGAGCAGCTGTTGTACAGAACTAGTGGCAGTTACTCTCATAACTGATAGCTAGGGGAAAATGACATCCTGTATGGTGATACAGTAAAGTAAAAGAACAAACACACGGAATTTATAAAGCAGGGAGATCCAAGTGCTCATCTCTAGCCTGAAGTGAGCACAGAATGGAAGTGTGCTGCATGAAGCAGAGAGATGAGCCAGCTGCAGCATAAAGTGAAAGAGGAGGGTTATGGGGTGAGACAGGAAGAGAAGCTCACTCAGTAGGAGGAAGAGCTCTGGAGAGTGGGGCAGTTTAAGTCAATGATGTTCTCTCTCTGAAGAGATGCCTAGAGAAAAGGCAAGACTGAAAGAGCAGGTGGAGTTAGTTCTGTGCAAAGGCTATATTCTGATTTCATTTATTCTTAGGGCAAATCTAATGAGTCTGATTATTGTCTTTGATCGCTGTTATATAGATATAATTCTTTGGAATTCCTCTGGAGCAAGAATCCAGGTGTTTCTTGATGCAATTTAGAATATTTATTTGATGTGCATTACTTCAAACTTAAACTGTTTTATCTGGGCACATGTATTACTGCCCATTTTTGATCACTGAGTGGATGGATGCCAAGCTGATTCAGCTTTCCGGTGCCAGTATATGTAACTAGAATTTGGATGCTCACATTCTGAAAGTGAACTTTTTCAGAAAGTGAAACATAGATATGACTGACATATGACACCAAAATACTTGAGGTAGCAGGGGAATGGAGAAGCTCTCAAAAAACACAAACATCTAAGGAATTATTTTGTTTTACAGAAAGAACATCCTAAGAATATTTAGTAAGTTGGATGAATACCCAGAATTGTTTTGAAGTTCCTACTATATATTGCCATTCCAGGATTGTTTACAAGAGGAATATAATACCAGAAAATTGATCTCTAGTATTGATTATGCTCAGAGAGTCATTTTGCTTTTCTGTTTACAAATCCAAGTTACAAAGCAAGACATTAATTAGCAATTTGTCAAGCTAATTCAACAGAACTACCTGCAGTGTTTCCTATGTCTAAATTAATGAGTTATTCATTTAAGATTTTTGCCTAGAAGAACTAAAAATCTCTGGTAAGTGCTTAATAGATTACTACTGTCTTTTAGATATGTCAGCACCATCAAATGCAGGCATGAGGGAAAATTTTGTGTATTTGAAGTAGCTTTCAGGTGGCTAGCTCTGCAAGTGAAAGTAGGCTGCTCTGGTCTCAGATCAGTTTATCTGCTTGAATATTATCTTGGGATGTTAGTAAATTTAGGTGCCTGGATTGACCTTCACACTATAGCAGTGACAACACTTAAGCTTGCTGTGTTAAAAAGACAGATGCTGTTTGTCTCCATAAGCTGCTTATTCCATTGAAGTGTAACCTTAGGATCAAAGTGCAGATGAACAGGAAGCATCAGAGAGGTGAACACTTTCACTCTTAAATGCAGTGCAAGAAACGGGAACATTTCTTGATTTAGAGAGCTCTCAGCAGATTCTTTGAAATTTCAGGAGTTTGGATAGAAGAGTCTTGCTTCTAAAATACATAATAGCAAAGATTTTTATATGAATGAAAATACTTGTCCAACTTTTTTTTTTTTTTTTTTTTTTTTTTTTTTGCTTTACACTTACTAATTTCAGTAAGTGTTTTGATCAAGATTTTCATGCTTTTTAAAGACCAAATAGTGTCTTTTCCTGAAATGACATCTACCTCTATAAGATTTAGGAAGTGTGGAAAAAAATGACCACTCTTTATTTTGCTGTATTATTTTTGTGCAATTATCACTTCAGAGCATTAGTCAAAAGTTAAAATAATCTCATAATTTGCATTGAACACAGTGATGGTCTTTCTAGTTATGCAAGGTAACCACCGACTAACCACCAATAACCACTGATTAACACCGATAATCCATCCAGGTTTTTTTATGGCCCTGATGAACAACATAATTTATTTCTGACTGAAAATAGAAATCATTATCAAATTTCACTTTCTTTTTGCTTTTACACACTGCAGCAATAATCAGTTATGTTCTTTGAAGGGGGGTGAGGGTAAGAGACAGAGAGTATGGAAATAAAATAAAGGGAGTTTCTGTTTCATAAAGATTTTCAATATTTTCTAAACTTGGCTTAATTGTAATTTAAAATGAAGAACAGAAAATTTTACACTCTCCATGAAAAAGCCTGAGGTCTCTGATTTCTATATGGATGTTGCTGAATTTCCTGGGCATTTGCTGTTCTCCTAGGGAACAACTCTGAATTTGAAAGTCTAGTCTAACATGAACTGTGGTGATAAGAATATTTATAGGAGAAGCTAAATTGGAGATACTAGTTCTGAATTTATATCTGAAACCTCTGGTCATTTTTTTCTATCTTCTAATATTTCCGAGGCCTCTTTTTATGAAAAGTCTTCCCCCTACACTCTGGCCCATTCATAAGTCTTCCCCGTACTTTTAGTAAACAGTCATTTTTCTAGCAGAATAAAAATGCTGTAATAAACTGTGACTGCAGAGAGAGAGAAGCTACCCTAGTTATTTGTAAGACTCAATATGATGGAAAGTTTTCAGTATCAGAAAAAAATTAAATGAATTAAAATTCTGTATAACACAGGACTTACTGTGAGCAAAATGTGAAAAAGAGAGGCAACATAACCCATATTCTAAGTTTCAGGAAAGGTCAAGTTTTGCCTAAACATAAACTTCAGATGTTGGACCATTATCATGACTTCAAAATCTCTATCTAATCTCTAGAGCAGACAGCAATCTTTATTTTATAATTCTAATAATTATCATAATAAAGTGTTACAGTTAAGTGACTGCAGACTAGTATGGAAAAAAAAACAACAGAAAATTGACTTGAAGTGTGAGCACATTAAAATGCGGCATTACTTGTGCAAAAATGACTTTGAGGAGTTATATGTCTTTCTAGACTTCCAGAGATTTTTGTTGACAGAATGAAGGTGTATGTATTCCTGTTTATTGAGAAAAAGTTATTTCAATGCAAACAGGTAATATCTGCTTTGAGGCTGACTATATTTACTCAGATGGGGAGACAGTGGTGACATTTTCTGACACAAAGTACAAGAGTAGGAGGATAGGAAAAAAAAAGGAAAGAGTATTTAAGAGCTTTCTTCAGCACTCTGATAAAAGTCTGATTAGCCTATGACAAGAGCATTTTTCCTCAGTATCATGAACTTGCTTTGATGGATACTATTCTGTGACAAACCATTCGGTTCAGTATGATATGTGGATTTATATCCTCCTTCAAAAATGCCCTTTTGTCCTTTGATATTATTTATTTATCCCAGCAGAAACCCTCTGTTTCATTTTTAATAAAATACCATTTCTTCAAAAGTGAGACCAATGAAATTATTTATTGTAAGTTGTGTACCTTGGTAATCCTTGTTTTTCCTTTGTAAAATCCCTTTAAACTGATTTCTACAAGGCAATTAACCTTCTGCAGACGCACAAAGATATCCAGATGAATTATCTCACTGGCTGCATTGAGGCTTCCCATGAATGTGAGTGTTCACAAATGTGAACAGGAAAGGCACAAACTGACCTTGTGAATATTTATTGGTCAACTAGTTTATGTAAATGGTATCTCTATATAGATCCCTTGCAAAACTAACCCCTTTGCTATCCATGAGTTGTTGCTGTCATAATGATTGTATTTTAAATCCCAAGTGTGTTATAGGGGTTTTTAAAATGTGCATGAAACTTTGTGTCTGTGAGATAGCAACAGAAATCAACATGAAATCTTTGTTGTAATACATAAAATACGCATGGAAAAGAAATATTAACATTTTTTTTCTATCAGCTTTGACACAAAATGGCTCAAAAGCATGATAATATGAGACATGTTTTTCCTTTACTTAGCCACTGTAAAACTAAAATAGTTTGGTTTGCTTTAATGGAAAATCAAAAGTATAATTTGGAATGAATATTGTATATCCGTGTTACATACTAGAACCCCACAGATGTTTGTCTTTTCTCCAAAACTTTAAAACTTTCTCCAAATCTTTAAAACTTGGGAAATTAGATAAATACTAAAGTTCACCTGCTAGTGTAAAATATGCAAGTCCCATGACAATGCTGTGTTTAGCTGAAGCTTCCTCTTTAATGAACCCTCAAGTGCTTTTCACCTCATCAGAATAGGTATTAAAACATAAGAACTGCTGCATAGAAAGATTGCAACTGAATACTTTAAACTGAATTCTTTAAAATTGTTGTTTAAAACTGTTTTTAAAGAACAAATTTGTTTTTATCACTGACTGTTTTTATAATTTTTACCTGACACTATTTACCATCTTGTCTTTCTTATTTACTACAGAAGTTCTTATTCTAATATAGTATGGAAGTAGAAATATCAGATGTAATATAAATTTTGGGTCTCCAGAATTTCCTGTATCCTGCTTATCTCCTATGAATATATCTCTTTTGCCCTCCAAACTCAGTATGCACTAAGGCCTATTGTGAAATTTAGACAAGAAGAGAGAAAATTCAAACTAAGAATATATTTAAAAAATCCCTAAGACAAGTTTATATACTTTTTGAACCCTAGAAATTATGCCCAGAGAGGCTGAGTACTAAGCAGGTTGATACAGTGTCCTATATAATGCAAACTTACTGTAGATTGCTTTTTTTCTTCAGCCCCAAGCAAAATAATACTAAGCTAAAGAACATGTTTCCCCTTAAACAAAATTTACATGCTTTTACATACGTCACTGTAGGAGCTTGGAAAACATTGATATTTGTAATGTGCACAGAAATTGATTTACTAAAATCTCTTTATAAGAAATCACCAGTTTAACTCTTCACATTACATTTATTGGCCAGTAATTGGTCTAAAAGGCAATTTACTTCCCTTGAAATAAAACCTTTCAGCCTACCAACATAACAAGGAGTTAATGGTTGTAGAGTATACACATATGTGTTTGTATATACATGAGCATATGCATATAGACCTAGCCAAGGCAGATTTTCTACTTAGTACAAAAGAAATCTTGCCACTGCTTAAGAACTTCAAGATTCATTGCTCAAAAAAATGATAAGGTTACCTTGATCTGCCTGTAAAATACCTTCCTTATATTCATTCACTCTTTTACTATGAAAATAAGTCATTAACCAACAACTCAAAGTGCCAGTCCTCACCTATGTGAATGTTAGGATCACATATAATACAAACATTGAATATTTTGGAAGCAATGAGTACTACTGGTATATGATACTAATCACAACTTCTCCTCAGTCTCTTCCAGTCTAGCAGTTAAAAACAGTGCAAATGGCTCTAAGATCTGACAGGGAACCTTCCTTTTCTTTGGTAAAAATAATCAAAATGAATAGTAGATAGCAACACTACTGTAAACGATGGACATTTTAAAAAGTTTGGATAAATCCTTGTGTCAGAATAATTATTCAGAACAGATGCCATTCCCACTAGTAACATTTTTACCTAAAATAAAGGAAGAAAAAAAAAGCTAATATGATATTTTAAAAAATAATGCCTTTGCTTAAGGAAATTAGTTGTTTTGAAAGTTTATCATTAAAGCATTATGTGGCACTGCATCAGTCAATCACATCTGAAGAATAAGATGTGATGGTCCATGTGTTCCAGGAAGTCCTTCAGCCACATTCCCTCAGGCACTTGCAGTACAGCCAAGTGCTCATCATGCATGGCCTGGAGTGCCTGCCTGTGATGAAAACAGGATATAAATTGATGAGGATGTTTCCTAAAGGAAGAAAAAAAAAAAGATGTAAATGCTATGAAACATTGTGATACCTCTGCTTTAAAAAGCCCAATACTGGAGAAACCCTACTTCTGTAAAACAGTTTCTCCTATTTAGCATTTTACAGTGATCAATTAGTAATAACTGCAACATAAAAGAAGAGTCACTTATATGCATGACTTTTATCCGGGCTATGCTCTGTATAACACAATAGCCTGGGAGAACAACTGGGCTGTGACTGCTGGGTTCGTTTGTCACTGATTGTTAGGTCAGGACAGTATGAATAAAAGAAGCAGATAGATTTGACACAAAAGAAAGTACAGTGCAATCAGAAGACTGCAACGACTGGAAAAAAAGTTCTCTTTTTTAAAGACTTCTACGTGACAGGAAAGATGTTAAGCAATTTACATAGATAAGCAGTGTAATGTATTCTTAGATCTTCACATTATGTTTCATTTTTTATGTAAAACACTTTTGAATTAATTCAAAGTACTTATAGTGTGTGCTTTATCTGCTAGGAAAAGTTGGAAGTATTTATCCATTTTGTTTAACTAGTTTTCTATCTTGAAAAAGTTCTGTTACATATCTCTTTGTAGCTTTATTTTTAACATATCTTTGATTTAGCCTGAAGCTAGAAGAAATTTAATTATCTCTCTTTCTTTCCTTCCTAATTTCTAATAATAAAATAAACTTAGTGATTAAAGCCACAGAAGAGTTGCTGAAACTCATAGCCCACTCTATCCTATCTAAATTGGAGAAAGTATGTTTTATATATCTCTCCTCAGCACTGTGGTAGCTGAACAGTCCTACATTTCTGGTTTCATTGATATAATTAGGAAATTATATTCCCTCAATACAGTAGGGAACAGATCAAGAAAGATGTCAGAACACATAGGATCCATAAGATAAATCACATAACCACACAGAAACTGGGCATACTGGTGCTAGCACTGAGAGCATATTATCAGAACAAAATTTGTGATCTGAGGTCAGATGCCTAAGCTCCCCACATAACACAGGGAGAAGGTTGAGCATATCAGCATGGAATTTAAGACAGCTGTCACAGTGAGCAGGGAATTGCCTTAGGTAGACATGCAAAGAGCTTCTCTGGTATCTCAACTTCTCCAGGGCTTCAAAATCTAATTCTGAATTTCAAAGAAACCCCCTTTCCATAGCCCCTAATCCTCTAGAGAATGGCTAATATATTTTCAAATGAGAATAGAAGTCATTTATTTGTATTAATACATGCCTGGCAAACTATCTCAGGAGAATGGCCCTCTTGTTCTGCCTGTTGAAATGTTGCTGCTCAGTGGGCAAGTGTTTATGATTTTGGGTCCAGAGAGAAGATGAAGAAAAAGAAACATAAACCTGTAATACAGTAATTCAGGCATTTTGTAGAATGAGTCCAAATTCTGATTTCTACTCTCAGAGGTAAACCATAGGCAGCAACACATACAATTTGTTGAAGTGAACTGAAAGATGAACACCTTTGTGTGTTTGCTGCTGTTTTCCATCACATCCCAAACACGTCACTGCCATAATTTCCCTTACTGATAGATATGTATGAGCCACAAAAGCAATTAAATATATACAGAAACACCTAAGTACTAGCATTAAGAAACAGAGTTTCTTATAGCATAATGTAAAAGCAAACTACCTCAGCAGAGCCACTAGCCTTTGAAGAGGAACTGGAACGCATTGTTTCTCTCCATCTTACCAGGAGGCAAAAACATAATTCATAACATTGGTTTTCAGTCTGTAAGTGCTTGTTGGGTATCTGAGCAGAAGAGGGAGGGAGTGCTGCTGCCAGTCCATGCAGTGACATGAGGCTAGCTGAAAACATTCTCAGTTTTGTAAGCATCCCCTATCTTCTTCTCTCAAAGTCTTGAGAGACTGAGCTACAGAGATGTGAAATCAAAATTGTCAAGAAAAATCAAACCTTCTATTTACTTTACATTTTTCTACTGCTATATACTTACTTAAGATCACATTGCTATACGAACATGATTTTACTCTAAATATGAAGAAACATAGCATCGAAAACTGCTGATGGAGTTTAGTTCTGGTAATACATTTAGATATCTTTGCTAATGCAGTCTGAGAAGTACATTAAAAGCTGAACCACAGAATTCAGAAGAAGATGGTCTCTCAAAACACTAAAATAGATTCTTCCTATATAATTCTGTGCTGATTTAAATAATCAAAAAAGATTATTATTTACTACAGCTAATTCAATTTTCTTTTGGTAAATATAGAAATCCAAATTACAACTCCTACTGAGTAACTCATCCATCAAGTTATACATCAAGTATATATATATATTTATATA
>VZSV01000016.1:7794254-7823192 GCA_013398735.1 Nothocercus julius
TTGGTTTGCTTTGTTTTCCTAGGACAGTTGAGAATATGTATTAAATTATGATATCAAAAAGCAATTACTTTACATACAAATGATGGAAAACAACTTTTTTATTTGTCAGCAAGCCTTTGTCTTATCAAACTTATTTCAGATAGACAGGAGCCAAGAAGAGTTATATATTTAATCAGAAAGTGTTACAGATGAGCTAATTAAAGAGTTCACCATGAATGCTTGTCGCAATTTATAAGCAATTTGTGTCTTCAAAATCCTTTGACTATGACAGATAATTATAGTAGGAGTTGGTGAAGGACAGTGACTTAGTACAGTTTATGGCATCATAACAGAAGGTTCTTAAATTTTATTAAAAGGAATTACGTCATGGCATATACAAGAGAAATTGACCATCCTATGAGTTACTTAGGCCTCAAGGGGTCTCTGAGCCTAGGAAAATAAAACTTTAATATTTTTAAATAAATTCTAAACCTTCAAGGCTTGATCGGAACAGAGAGAGAAACTCTGAATATCTTTTAACAAGTTGGGAAAGAAGCTTCTAGCTATTGAAACAAAGCTTTTAATAGCTTTAAAAAATATTCTTAATTTTTTGCCGCATAAGCTTCTGCATGCATTTTTAAGACTTCTGTTCTAAATATGCTATTCTATTAGCTTTGTTGTTTTCAGAAAGACTAACTAGGTCAAACAATTGTCAGAAAATTTTATATACTATAAACCACAAAGAACACTGCATGGCCTTAATTATGCAAATGATCAATAGTTAAGGAATTTGGTATTGATAACATTTTTAGCAATCTCAGCATGAAGCATATTCTCTCTGCCTTGCAAAATCAGAGAGAAATGTCTGCTCTAGACTTTCCTGTTTCTCATTTAGTATTGGAAGTTGGTTTTGGTCCACTTTTAGTATAGAGAAATCAAAAATATTCCTAGGTGAAAAACAAAAATTCTATAAAAGCCCTATTCCCCCAAACCAAAGCAAACAAAAGCAAAAATATTAAAAGCAGTTTTTCAAAAGCTTTTTTATATGTATATATATCTATATATTGCTTCAGTGAAATGAGTTTTAAGATAGCCTTTGTACTTACTAAATAGTGTAACTGCCATACTTCATTGATGGAAATATTAGCCTTTTATTTTTCATTTTCTTGAATACTCATGTAAAGTATGCTCATAATGCTCTAGGGCACTTTACCCTGATACTATGTGTATGAGTACATATTATAGTACAAATCTCAATCTCTGGGTTTTAGACTCTAATTTAATGAGATGCATATTTATTTTCCAAGGTTCAGTATCACTTATCATAAAAATTCTAATTATACAGTATTTTTGAAGTATTTAGCCTCTGAACACACTGGTAAAAGATGCAATTTATTGTTATCCTACAACTTATTAATACAGCTGTAACTGTGAGGATAATGAAAGCCACTGTTTGGAAAGAGCATTTCTTTGACCTTGCAACACAGTAATGTACTAGCTGATGCTTAGAAATACTGACAATTTTGCAAGGCCTTTTTAAACCTTTGCTGTAGAACTATATTTTCTGCACATTTCCAGCATTCTGCAGTGATGAAGTTGATTATTTTGTTCCTTCATTGCCAGCTGCTGTTGGCAGTTCCAGTGGCTCTTTACAAGCACCTTCTGAGTCAGTGAATATTGACCCCCAGAACAAAAGCTATTATTCTTTATAACTCTGGAGCATGCCACAGAAATAAGAACAAAGGTCACTCAATCATCAGTAGTCAAACACATCACACATTTATCTTTATTTCATTATTTTAAGGAACAGGTCCTCATTCTATATTTATATTGAGTCACACTTTCAAAAACTTAGAGGGCTATAAAAGGAAAGACCATCCTTTCTCAATGCCTCTTTCCTGTGAAGATTATCCAACTGTCATACTTTCAGAAAGTATCTCTAATTATGTTTTCTATAGTTTTGCTATGAACTTGCCAACAGGGTCTGTCTCAGAAAGGTTTTCAAAATGAGATCTCAACTTTTTTAAAGGAACTTTAAAAGGAACTTTTTTTTTAATCATCTATTTAGATGATTAATTTTTTTTTTTGGTTCTATATTTCACTTCCCTCTTTTTTTTCTCTTGTCATCAAAAGAAAACAGATTATTCACAGTAAAATCTTAATGGATGACATTTGTATTTAGTCTTGGTAATATGTTGATAGTCTGTATTATTATGCATTCTAGAGAGCTGTGAAATAGATTAAAAGTATATCTTTGTTTAAGACTCTAAATTATCAGACCTTTTTAAAGACAAATCTGTCAAAAATCACCTTTTATGTTACAATCTTCAGTCTCAGCTGAATTTTACTACAAGCTGCGTACAGTCAACAAAAGAAGAAAACATTCAATATATTTCAAAATCAGGCTCTGAGAATGTATGCTTAAGTTCTTAAGGAACTTCTGTGAAAATCAGTGTTTTTCTTTCTCCCTTTAATTTCAGAAAGATTCTCTCTTCAGCACAGCCAAATTATGCATTAGTAATTTCTACATAATCAAAAGAATTCTTAAGAAAGAAAAAAGACCCCTTCTAAACTGTCATTGTTACTGACAATAGGGTACTCAGACTGCAAGTCAGATTGCAACAGTTTGAAATGATCACCAGGTCTTTTCCAAAAATATAATGGAAATAAAGGAAGGAACAAGCAAATCTGAACTGAAGTTTTAAATAACCTAAAGATTGATAGAGTTCATATGCAAAATTATGTATTGAACTTATGAAAAATGGAGTTGGTTGCAAAATTCACATTGGACTTTAGATGATACATTTCAAGGATATTTAAATTTACATTCTTCTGAAGTTTAATTTTGAAATCAGATTTACAATATTAAAACAGTTATAAGATAATAAATCAACTTCTTCGTAAATGAAGCTTTCAAGGAAAGCTGAAGTGTAATTGGAATTGTCAAGAACAATTTAAAATTATTGCTGGTCTCTGCTTGTATCCACACAGTACTGTAAACCTATTACTGAAATTCAAATATTTGTTTGATACTTGCTAAGCACTTTTATTTCCAATAGAATTTCATTTAATGTAATATAAGCAAGGTGATATAAGATCTCTGATGACTGTTTACATATAAAAATTGTTAGGGTGTTACAAACCCTTGCTTCTATTTGTCCTACTGATTTTCAGGCACTTACACTTTTATTAGCTCTATCTGCAGTCCCTGTGGAGCACTTTTACTTATCAAATACTGTTTCCAGAAGCAGAAAATGGGAAGTCTGGTGAGATCTGCATTTTTCTTTTTGCAGTGACTACCATTTGTCAAAAATATTTCAATTTGTCATTGTTTGAAATTAGTTTACAGCACTTTTAACCGGAGAATCAAGAAAAAAATAAGTATTGAGTGAGCCTATCATACATTAAGTACAAGAGTGAAAGGTGAAAATCCATTAACATATTGGACCCTAATTAACAAATATAACATAACCCTAATTTCCAAATTTTATTTTCAGTTTTAATCCGGAGTTACAGATACCAAAGTATAGGAGGTTTGCTTTGAGTTACCACCTGAACTGTTCTAAAGCATTAATTTCAATAGGCAGAAAATGTTAAGTCACTTTAGAAAAAAAAAAAAAAAAAAAAAAAAATCCTGTGTTCTAATAAAGACTACTTTAGGAAACAGTAGGTTGGTGGGTTACACTACACTACCAGAACTTCAAACTCATTATTCTGGTGTCAGTGATCATTCTTGTTTGAGCTAGATTCAATCTTTCAAGCATTTACATGACCATGGGATCTTAGAACAGCTTTACAGCAACATTTTCTTATCTGCACATCTGCTAACACTGAAAAGTCTCCACGTGTTTTCAATTTATTTTTCTTCTATTCATACAGAAATTCAGAGAAAATAACAGAACTAACTTCATACGTGTTCTTTGCCTATTTTTAAGAGCTAATTACCTAACGTGCAATCAAGATTCTAGTAAGTGAAAAGTTAAATTTCTTCATTCATGACCTTAATTTGGTAAATGTAACATACATTAGCCTTTTATTGGTATGAGAAAAGTCTGGATCAAGTTGCAGTGATCTCTGCTCAAGTCTTTTTTTTTTTTTTTTTCCAAATGCAATCCTCAGTCCACTCCCTTCACCTTCCCATTATTATTATTAATTTTTTTGTAAGAATAATAGAACATTTGTTACTTATATGTCTTAAATACTGTGAATATTCATATATAACACAGAAAACAAGGGGTGAATTTTTGTATGTGCATGCTGTGGACCCCCAAGTAGCACTGTTCAAATTTGTTATGTGCTTACCACTGAAAGTGAACTTAGAATTGAAATTGGATCTTGAAGTATCTTTCTCATGTATTTAGTATCATAGAATAAACAACTTATAGGTGTTCTAAACTTGGAGTATTATCAGAGGTATAGTAGCCAAAAAATGAAAATGACTGGATGTTGCAAGCTGACAAAGGAATAGCAAACTGATTAGGATCATCTGGAACAATATATCCCTCTCTCTGAAACTTTGAGCAACCATACCAGAGATACCCTTTACAAAAAAATATATATGTACTGTTACAAAAGATCGAGAAAGTACTCATGACACATGGTCAAAGACAATAAAGGTGAGGAAAAGTGGAAGCACAGGATCTTTTTAAAGAAAAGTTGGCAAAGATCTAAGGAGAATTATTCTTGCACCTTTGAAAAAGAGTTGTGTTTTATTAAACATTGGCAAATAGTAAGAAATAAAACATTATGGGCATTTCAAGCTCTGGATTACCTTGAAAATGAGAGTTGTGGTTTTTATTTTAATGCTCATTTTTATCTGTCTTCATGACCACTCACTGATGTGATATAATATGCAAGAAGACTTATTTCATAGATTCTTTTAACATGGTAGTCGATCATTAATGTGAGATGTGAATGGGATGCTGAGTTCTTGAAAGTGATGAAGATAATGCACTGTTTAAAAGATTAAACTCCAATGATAATTAGTAGTGGATTTATTTGTTTTTGTTTTATTTTGCTTTTTAACAATGAAACATTGCTGTCAATAAAATGAGGTTAATAGAGGAGGTATAAGTATTTCAGTTCAGAACTTTGAATTATTAGTATATTTTCTGGAATTGTGAAAGGTATTAAGAAACATAAAAATGACCTTGTAGTCATCTACAGTCCAGCCCTGAATGTCTTGTTCATAGCTATGTGAACAATGAATCATTGACCACACTAGTCCAAAATAAAAACATTTCAGTGTTTATCTGTGGACTGATTTTACCATTAGCAGAAGATTCCAGCAAATTTTTAACTGCAGCACAGAGATTTTATGGAGTCAAATGAAGAACAATTTATACATGATATACATCTATTTTTTGTAAAACATTTGTCAGATGGCATGTCAATCACAGCATACTATGTTCAGAAGCAATGTTTAGAAGGTGGAATTTTATCCTCATATTTCAAAATATCCAAAACAGCAAAATAAGAAGGATAGGGAAAAAAAAATATACTAGAAACAAAATTACACAATGAACTATTATTCTTTGTATTGTTCTCTGTCTCCTTGTTTCTTCATTTTTCATATCTCTTTATTGGTGCCTTGATTTTTTTTGCTTCAACTTGTTGTTGTATTTTTGTTGTATTAATAACATGCTATAATGTGCCTGATATTTCCAAGTTCTTTCTGGAGGCTTTCTCATAGCAAATGAAAGATAAAAGCTAGTTGTCTTGCACCTTTCTTCTTCAATTTCTTTCATATTTAGACTTCCTTTAGAACATACCAATAATTCCATCTCTATCTTCTCTATCCTTTGTCTGATTGTCATCTTCCTATGACTTCAGAAATCTAGAAGTATAAATTGATGTGTTGTTTTTTAAAGTTCTCTGACTATGAATCAATTTTAATTTACAACAATGACTTCTGTAATAATGCTTTCAACTGCAAAATATAAAACACTGCAGACTGAGTGTGGCAAAATGTGACCTCAGAGTGCACGGGTCCATCACTACTGCATGTCAAACAGAATTCTTTGGAAATGTCACATAGTAGCAACAGATCATTGTCACAAAAGCTGGGAGGGAGAAAAGAAAGAAAGAAAAAAAAAAAGTCCTTTGAGATTTCTGACTCAAGTTTTGAAAGTGAATAGGAAAAGTAAATAAAATATCTAGGAAAATATGGTCACGAAGGTAAATTAAGATTAAAGTGATTCATTATAGAAAAGTTGTATACCCAATAACTGTGCTGAAAGTCAGAAAACACTATTTGTGGAGTTCTAAAGGAAAACAAACTCAAGGAAGGTGGAGACAATATAGTTGGTATAATGAATTTATTTCCTATTTTTGTACCTCTGCAAAATGCATGTGTAGAGATTGTCTCAAGTATAAAGTTCAGTAGTCTTGGATTCTTGTCTTCATCCTGCGCCAAATATCTATTGTGATGATGACTCCATCAATAAATTTCAACATAGTATTTTGCTTTAGTATTTTCTCTCATTTGCTGATCACGTATTTTGTTGAGAAGATAAATATTGTCTTAAAAGCATATTATAAAGATACTATATGAACATAATGAACATATTATGATATGTATTTAGTAAGTACTGGTATCAGTTCGTTCTGAAATGAAAGAATGAATCTCAGTTTGCTTGCAATCTTTCACATATATTGGAGGCATATCATAATGTCCTAATGGCTGTGTAAACTAAACTGCTGCAATAGAAAATTGATATCAATCACCAGAGAGTTTTTAAAATATGCAGAAATTTATATTTTGATTGCTTAAGCCCAGATTTGCAGACTTTTTTTTTTTTTTTTTTTTGTCAGAAGGCAATAGCTAGGAAAACATGGCCATGAAGATAAATTATGATTAAAGAGCTTTGTGGTTTTATTTCCCAATTTCTATTCTTCAGCTCTGTCACTCCCATTTCTGTTGTCTGAAAAAATTCCCATCATTTTTGAAATATATTCTCTCTAAATATGACAAATTCAGCATTTCTTTTAATATTCCTGATTTTTTTTTTTCAGATTTGGCCCTATGGTCCCTAAAATATACTCATATGTATTCCTTAATTTCTTATGACTTCCTTTGCTCCTATTTGTTTAAAGTGAGTATGCATACCTCCTTCACCTACTTCAAATACTCACAAAATTATGCAAGCTTCTTGCCTATGATTTTCTAAACTAGAATTATCTACTAGACTAGATCTTATCACACTGTTATATTGTTCTGTGTGGGAATGAAGTCTTTTTTTTTTTTTTTCTTAAACAAAATTTTGTAACTTTGTAATATCAGCTACTATATAATATCAGTTATTTTAAAGATTGGTGAAGGTTGCTATTCCTGAGCAGTGCTGCGAACAGCCTTTCCCCGTGCTTGTTTTTCCCTTTTGTATGATGTCAGCTTCTGAGGTCCCCAAATATTTCACCAACAGCAGCCTACCCCAGCAGCCACTCCAGATGCTTCTTCTTCACAAGTTTTCAAGACTCCTTAACAGTACTCAAGACAGCAACTCATTTCCACCACTTTGATCTCTTGATTCCTTCCACCCAGATATGTTCTCTGACAGTGCCTCCATGCATTGTTCCATCATGCTCAGTTAAAAAAAGAAAAAGATATAGAAGAAAAAAAAGAGCAAAAAAAAAAAAAAAGAATACTCTTTTGCTAATATCCAAGTCTGTATGGTTTTATTGCCATTTCACCACTGTTATTTCTTGCATTAAATGAGATGGCTGGCCATGGCCAAATTCTCTGTATCAGTGGCAGTTTGAGAGAAACCTAGACCTTTCTTTACAGCAGGTGACACATAAATATTTTCCTGGAAACCTAGTCTCCTGGAAAACTCCAGTCATTCAAAGTAAGATTTATAGAATCTAAGCGCAGGTAGAAAACATGGATCTGAAAACCTATACAATAAACAGCACTAGATGCTTCTTAATTGAGGTGCTCTGTGATGCCCTTTAAGAGATGCCTACTTTTATTCTTTAGATATATAATGAGACTAGGTAATTAACTGAGGCTCCCAAATTAGATGTCTTATGTAGACACCATGAAAAAGTATCTTTCCCTACTTACAATGGAGTATTATGCACTGCAGTCTGTAGG
This sequence comes from Nothocercus julius, assembly GCA_013398735.1. Taxonomy (NCBI): domain Eukaryota; kingdom Metazoa; phylum Chordata; class Aves; order Tinamiformes; family Tinamidae; genus Nothocercus; species Nothocercus julius. The sequence goes on from VZSV01000016.1 coordinate 7,802,326, forward strand.
TCTAATGAAAGCCTTCGGAAAAGGCCTCAGCTGAAAAGAAAAATAACATATTTGAACAACTTCAGTTTTATATTCATGCAGTATTTTTTTTTTCTTTAAAATACAGCAGGCTAATTTGGAATGCTACATAATTGACTACCTATGAATCACTAGTATATATGTATTCTAAACCAAATCATTTATTTCTCTAACAAAATTTGTCTTTTAGCAGGTCTTTTTTTCCACCTTCTCTGATATTCTAAATGATGCTTATTTCCATGTGAAAGGTTCCTCATATTCATTTCTGGGGGGCTTGACTGAGTCTAATTTGCTGATGCTGTCTTGACCTAGATTTAGACAAAGAAATCCTTTTTCCATTAACAGTGTCAGTTATGGAAAAATCCTAAATATCCTATTATAATGCAGCAGTACGGGCTTTTTTTTTTTTTTTTTTTTTTTTTTTTTTTTTTTTGGGTATGATCACTGATTCATATGCCTTACAAGTTAAATATATGGAAAAAGCATAGACTGCTGCTATTCACAGAAGAGATTTGACAGGCTGTTTCATGCAGGATGCTGTAGACTAATGGTACATTGGTTCAGAAGGCAGTCCTTTACTAAAGTCATCATTTCTGCCACTGCTTAACCAAATGTCTTAGGTGCATAATAAATACAGTTTCTGTCTGTGCTTAATGACCATACTTTAAAGGCCATAGAATTGTTAAGGTTGGAAGGGACCTCTAGAGATCATCTAGTCCAACTCCCCTGCACATGCAGGGTCACCTAGAGCATGTGGTTCAGGACTGCGTCCAAGCAGGTTTGGAAGATCTCCAGAGAAGGAGACTCCACAACTTCTTTGGGCAGCCTGTGCCAGGGCTCTGTCACCCTCACTGTTGTCAAGAAATTTTTCCTTAAGTTCCTGTGGAACTTTTGGTGTTTCAGTTTGTGGCCGTTTCCTCTAGTCCTGTCAGTGGCCACCACTGAGAAGCGGCTGCCCCATCCTCCTCACTGCCTCCCTTGAGGTGCTTATAAACACTGATCAGGTCTCCTCTCAGCCTTCTCTTCTCCAGGCTGAACAGGCCCAGCTCTCTCAGGCTTAAAGACACTTGTTTATGTTAATGAATTAATGCTCTTACAAATCTGTTTTGGGATTTTAAATCATTACTTAAATAGAAAGAAAGAACGTGTGATTCTATTGTTTTGCTTTTACTTAGTGTTTTGCCTGTTATAGTAAGTAAATTTAATCTGCATTATTAGTAGCTGTCAACAGTATACTCTGAGCTGAAGGCAAAAACAGCAGGTGGTAAAAAAAGGGAGATGGCTGCAAAAAGAAAAAGAAAACAAATGATTGCCAGGAATTGCTAATCTATATGCATATGATAATTTAAAATGCATGCAAATCTTTCACTGAAGGTGAATATTTGACAGGAAAGGAGATAAACTGACCAAGTGTTGTTATAAGATCATTTGTCAGAAAGCACAAGTGTTAAATACCCTTTATAATCCTCTAATTGTTTTGATGAAACTTTTATAAACTTAACCTGTCAGACATTTTGAACCTTCTAAGTGACTGTTCACTGGACATTGAACTTATGGCAGATAGGTTCATTGTTTTGTTTACTAGCACATAAGATAGGTGACCCTTTCAGTTTAGTGTGGTTTCCAGTGGCCGCCTTTTAAACTTTAAAATGTTTTTGCAGGTAATTAGCATGTACACAGTATTATGAAATTAAAGGAATTAGAGAAAGAACTTGTAAAAAGTGATAAAAATACCACTGGCTGTCTATTTTATCTCTCATACCTGTTTTTCAGTTATGCATATCACAAAAATATGTACAGACAAGTAGAATGTTCACAAAAATGCAGAGATGACTATTCCTTATTTTTACTTGCGTTTCTGATGGTGTGCGCAGGTTTCGAGAGCCTTTCTGTAGGCTCCTCAATAAAGTGCTTATTAAGCCTGGAGGGCCTTCTGCATGGAGCCCAGCATAGATTTGCACTTCTCCCAAAGCTCACTCAGGTTAGATATTCAGCCTTTGGCATGAAATAAAAATCAATGGCCTTAAAAAATACAGCTAATAGTGAGGGCTGAACATGTACTTAAGGGCATTATTTGGCTGTTGCTAAGCTGTTCTTAGAAATCTTCTAATCCCAGTGGAACAATTATCTCATTCTCTTGTAAGACTTCCCTGGAATGACTTGGTCCAACGATGTTAAAAATTCAGAAAACTACCACAAAGAAACCCTCTTTGTTTGAATTAAAGAATGTGCTAACAGAAATGAAAAGACAAGAGTTTCTTCCCTCTCAAAAATTATCTTCAATGTGTATCTCACCTATAAAACAGGTAAATAGATATAATCTCAATAACTTAGAACACAGGTTTCAAGGTGAGCTAGCAGTACAACACTTTGCTGTCCTATCCGTAATATACATAACCCCTTTGCTAATATATTTATTTATTGATGTCCTCATAAATGGAACACAGAAAATAACATACCAAAACCAGATATGGTCAGGCAGGAATGCCAGTCCTCCAGAATGCATTGTTTCACATAGATACAACTACATCTGCAGAGGTTTTCTACAGTTCGGCTGCCATGTAGTTAAAGGACATTGCGGTAATAAAACATATTCATGATTTGTTTTTATCTGTTTTATATGTTCTACAATGGTGTCTAATGGTCCTGGGTAATGCAAGGCAGTAAGACTGATTAGAGAAACACTTCAATGCCCACTTCAATGCTGATGTGAGCTGCAGCTCATGGGAGCCAGGGCATCCATTAGCAGCATAGTTGAGATGATGCTAACATCATTTGGAGTTGCTAAACTTCTAAGGAAAGGAGCTACAGAAGAACTCCACAGGAGCTCTGCAACATGCAAGGAAGTTAGTGTTCAAATACTGCAGCATAATTAAAGGCAACTGGGGCACAATGCTTCAGATTTTTTTAGAACAAAATCCTAAATAAAGTCAGTCTTCTATTTTGTTTTGCATAGAAGTTTTTCCCTTTTGACAGTTCCACAGGACAGATGGTCTCAGAGCTCTCTTTCCATCACACAGTAGAGAACCCTTTCTCTTTTTCTAGTAGTATAAATTAGTTACATTTTTGAATTTCCAATGTAGCAATTAAGAATAATGTCTTAGTAAGCTTAGTATGCTTTATTTGAGGATTGAAAAAGAAATGCTTTCATCTTACTAGACTTTAAAAATCAACTTAACAAAGCTTACTCTCAAGAGATTTAATTATGATGAGACTGTTAGCTTCCTGCTTTTTCATCATGAACTTTGCTATATTTCCTATGAAAAAAATGCTTTTTACTTTCCTCTGATGTAAACTATTCATGAATGCATAGGTGAGTTTTTGAATAGACAGGAGTCTCACAATGAGAGATGTGCTTCAATTTCAAGATGCTTTCTGAGTCACCAGTAAGAAAATGCTGCTTTTTTGAATATTTAGTCCTCGACATTTTAATGTCTAAATATTTGAGATCTGTACTATTAAAAAATTGAAGTAACTATTTTATGAGCTTCCAAACACCATCTGTCCTGTCAGGGGTGTCGTTCCTTGTATCACAGATTTTATGGGATAAAGATAAACTCTAAAGAAAAAACAAAAGAAATCCTCCCTTCCTGCAATCATTTTATTAATTAAATTCTGCTCCAGTAGGATTTAAAAGTACTCCATTTGCTGACCTACAAAGTCTGTGTATTTCTGTGTGCAGCCTACTGTTAAATCGTAGGACCTATAAGCAGACACTGAAGAAAAAGTGTTGATTTTTAAAAAGAATAAACAGTTTTATGACTATTAACAGTGTCTATATCTTAGCAAAAAAAAAAAAATCTTTTAGAAGAAAATAAAATCCTACAATTTAAAGCATAAACTCTCTTTATTGCTATAGAGAATGGCTCTGGTGTAGACAGATCTAATAGTAATTACACATAACAGTGCATAAAGGAAAGGGAAGGATTCATCTTTGTTTAAAGCAGCAGGTATGTCTCCTCCCTCTCTTAGTGTCAAACCTAGATGAGTCAGTGATCAAACATGGTGTGACAATTTCCTCATTGTCTCCCTGTGGGAGCTATTAAAATTTATCTTATGCAAAAAAAATCTTGAGTGCCTAGACTGGGAAAAAGTTAATGTCATCATCCAGGAGACATGGAAATAGACCATGCCAAAATATAGAAAACAATTATTTCCTATATTTCCCAGATATTTTTCTTTCTTTTTATGGAATATATACATATATATTTGTCAACGTCTGTCTACTATCTCTTTTAAAATGATGGGTCATTCTCCAGGGTTTCAGACTGGAACCTCTTTGTATGAGCATCATATAGATATACTCTGCTCTAAAACCATAAAGGCCAATCCGCTTGCAGAAATTAGAAGGCGAAGTTAAACAGTTGGAGAATGACTAAAAGAAGTGTGGCATTGCCCAGAACTGTGAGAACATACTTGTTGGAACAATATATGTATGTGTATATATATAAAAATTTGTGTGTGTGTATATATATATATATATATAGTTATATATATAATCCAAGCCAGCTATAATTAGTTTGAATCTTTATTGTCTTTACAACATTTGTATCAAATCTCTTTTTATTTGTGTAGTATTCCTCAAGTAAGCTTTTTAATAAATTGGTAATGGTACAAGAGGCAATGGGTGCAGATTGGAAGATAAGAGCACACTGAACTGAGCAGAATATGACTAGAGTGAACATAATAAAACATTTCTTTATCGTAAAGGTGGTTGAACACTGAAGCAGGTTGTTCAGAGAGGCTGTGGAGTTTCCATCCTTGGAAATATTCAGAACACACCAGATATGGTCCAAGGCAACCCATTCTAGGTGACTATGCTTAGGCAGTGAGGTTGGACCAAATGATCTCTAGAGCTGTCTTTCAACCCCGACTACTCTGTGATTCTGTAAAACAGGAGTTATTAGAAACCAGTAAAAATACTACAGTTTGTTTATTAAAGGTATTTTCTTAATACTTATTGATAAGGAAAGAACTACATTAGACTATTCAAAGAATATTTCATTAGAATACAACGTATGCATTTAGACCATCAAAGGATATCTGCTATAAGGCATACGGTGATGATGAGGGATGTTTTATCATAATATAGCTTATACCTGAAGCATTTTGAGAGTTGCAGACTTTAATTTTATACATTTTATTCTTTCATTTAACATGACTTAGAAATAAAAATAGCAAGATGCATGACATAAGCACGCCTTTACTGAAATGACAGCTGCCTGTCAACATCATGGCATTTTTTAGAAAGAAAGGAGATTACAAGACCATTACATATTTGCTAGGTCATAAATAAAGCAATTCATTTTGAATATTTACTTCTGAGCTATGTGGAATATTCACATAAACATATTCTAATATGAAGTTGTACTTCACAGTTTGATCCTGAACATGGCACTTTACTACAAAGAATCTAGCCTTTTTCAACACTATTTGCAACATTAGTTATTCTTTTCTTTTTTTCCCGCTTATTCCTCATAACAGACTTCTCTGTGCATGCAGTATTACTAATACTCACTGCCATTACAAAAGTATTGGAAATACTGCAATGATCCTAGCAAGCCTATAAGAAGGAAAGCCTCCTGATATTTTGCTAGTGCTCTCAAAACTAACCATAAAATACATTTATACATACAAAATATATAAAGAACTATTAAAGCATGATTTCTCAAAGGTACCTTCTAATATGTCTGGGTAGTTTAGAAATACTACTGAAAGGGTCCCATTCAAAAGTACTATCTGCAATTAGTTTTCTATGGTCTCTCTATTTTCTTTAAATCTTAGCAATCCTGGAACTTCTTAAAGTTAAGAAGACTTTAATTTCCATTATAAATTTTAATAAGGTCCTTATTTTTACCAAGTTCAGTTATAAATTTGACACTGCAATTATTTTTGTCTTAGACTTTTATTATTTTTAATTAAGTTACACAAGTCAAAGAGTTCTAAAGCAGTCAGGCTATATACTTTTGAAGATTTATTTATGAATCATCTTACATCTTGCTATACATGATAGTTATTGGATTTTTTTTTTGTTCCTCTATTTGCTAGAATAATAAATAACCTTTTCAATACCTCATCTTGTTTCTTCCTTTTAGGGAGACAAACTAAGGACCTTCAGAATTCACCAAATCCCACCTGCAAAACTCATAAGAATTTTTTTTGATTTGTGTCATGAAATCTCATTCTATTCAACGTTAAGAAGTCTGTTTTGTAAAAAATCTATACATAAACAACCTATTTTTAATATTAGCAAAGATACTATGACAGAAATGATCTTAATGATACAGTATTTTACTGCCTAAAACACTTAAAAAAGTGTGAGTGTCCATATCTAAGTTCACTTACAAAGCTTACAGAACTCCCTAATTCCTAGACCAATTAACCTATAAAAAAGCAAAACATCACAAGAGACTATTATGAGACATACAAGATTTTTATTTTTATTTAAAATATAAAAGTTAGCTAGCATTTATTAGAGGAAAGCTAAATATGGTTCCTGAGTATAAATATGCTATCCCCAGTCTATAGTGATTATCAAAGAAGCCCAAATTAGTGGTCAAACTATATTTCTGAAAGAAAGATTTGAAGTCCCATTTTAGAACTAGTCTTATATCCCTTTATCATGCATTTATCATATTAATTAACTAAGCTAAGCAATCAAAAACAATTAAAGAAAAAAATTATCTTAAATAAATGTCCTTCAACATAAATAGACTGTATTGTCACATGCTCTATGTTAGATAGAGCATGTGTTGTTAGAACAAATATTACATATTTTAAAAGTACTGTTTTGAGAATTCTCTAAAGATTTCAATAAGCATTTTCCAGTAATGCCATAACTGAAATCAATAGGCATCTAATTTCATTTCTGATAATTTTTCTTCAGCTTGAGATGATTGTGGAGAAATATTACTATGCAGAATTTTCAAATAGTTTCTTACTAACCTATCAAAAGGAGTACATTCATCTACATATTCTGCATTATTTTAAATGAATTTAAATTATTTCTGAGGCAATCTTGTACTAGCTTTTTTGTGCCTGTTTGGTATAAATATGTACATCTATTTTTCATTTTTCTTCTTTAAAATAATTTTTATACATTGTAGCTAGCCACAAATATTCAAGGACTGTTCAAAATACTCCTCAAAGCTTCCTTTCTTTCTCTTGTAGATTATCAACTTTTAACATGCTTGACTTTTCACTTTTATAACTCTTACATCTGAGAACTCTTTATAAATTTTGGATGAATTATAGAAGTAAGCTTCCTAACATTAATATCACATAATGTATGTTAATTTATTTTAATAATAAAGAAACTAAGATACACACATAAGGTCATTTTCCCAAAATCTATTCATGAGATGTCTAACAAAATACAGACTAAAGTCCATGGCTCTTTATTTTATACTGTGAAAATTAATTACAGATTATTTTCACAAATAGCTTTTTTAAGATAGCTATTATTGAAGTAAATCATTTTATTTGGGGCTTCTAATAAAAATTTTGTTATACTTGCCTCTGTTAATGTGTTAATATTTTCTGTTAATGTATTAATATTTTACTGATATTGGCTCATTTCTATGGCTCAATGGCAGGCCGCTACCTGCATTTGACTTAATTGTAAGCACACGTAATTATGGTCAAACTATCTAATTTCCTTCTTATGCAAGTTTTATGTGATAAGAGTGATGCAACATTTACTAAGAGTAAATGTCACCTTGTAAGAGTAACTGACTCATTATTTTACATCAATTACTGAGAAAAAAAATAAAAAAGATAAACAAAAAGGCAACCTATTTCCTGCTTTTAGAAATTAGAATGCAGAAGAAACTGATCACAGAACCACAAAATCACAGAATGGTTAAGGTTGGAAAGGACCTCTAGAGATCATCTAATCCAAATCCCTGCTCGAGCAGGGACACCTAGAGCTTGTGGCAAAGGGTTGCATTAGAGCAGGTTCTGAAGATCTCCAGAGAAGGCAACTCCACAGCCTCTTTGGGGAGCCTGTTCCAGGGCTCTGTCACCCTCATAGGAAAGAAGTTCTTTCTCACATGGAGGTGGAACTTGCTGTGTTTCAGCTTGTACCTATTCCCTTTGTCCTATCACTGGCCACCATCAAGAAGAGCTTGGCCCCATCCTTCCTACATTCTCCCCTCAGGCACTTATACATATTGATCAGATCTCCTTTCAGTCTTCTCTTCTCCAGACTAAACAGGCCCAGCTTGTTTAGTCTTTCCTCATTAGATTAGATGCTCCAGTCCCTTAATCATCTTTGTCCCTATACATTGGACCCTCTCTAGAAGTTCCACCTCCCTCTTGTACTGGGGAGCCAACACCGCACACAATGCTCCAGGTGCAGCCTCACAAGAGCTGAGTAGAGGGGGAGGATCATCTCCATCCACCTGCTGGCAACACTTCTCCTGAGGCAGGACAGGATCCCTTTGGCCTTCTTGGCCACAAGGGCACATTGCTGACCCATGGCTAACTTGTTGTCAACCAGGACTCCCAAATCCCTCTCCTTGGAGCTGCTTTCCAGCAGGTCAACCCCCAATCTGTCCTGGTGCCTGAGGTTATTCCTCCCCAGGGGCGGGACCCTGCACTTGTCCTTGTTGAACCTCAGGAGGTTCCTCTCTGCCCAACTCTCCAACCCGTTTAGGTCCCCTTGAATGGGAGCACAGCCCTCTGGAGTATCGGCCGCTCCACCCAGTTTGGTATCGTCCGCAAACTTGCTCAGGGTGCACTCTTGTCCTCTCGTCTAAGTTGATGAACAAGTTGAACTGTATTCAACATTACTGCCCATTACTGACCGCTGGAGGACACCACTGGCCACAGGCCTCCAACTAGATTTGGACCCATTTATCACTACCCTCTGAGTTCTGTCATGCAGCCAGTTCTCAATCCACCTCATTGTCCACTCTTCCAATCCACACTTCTGAAGCTTTCATATGAGGATGTTATGGGAAGTCTATATTGAAAGCCTTACTGAAGTCAAGGTAGACAACATCCATTACTCTCCCATCATCTATCCATCCAGTCATCCCATTGCAGAAGGCTATCAGGTTCGTCAAACATGACTTCCCCTTGGTGAATCCATGATGACTACTCTTAATCACCTTCTTTTCCTCGAGATGGCCTAGAGATGGTCTCTAGCATGACCTGCTCCATCACCTTTCCAGGCACAGAGGTGAGGCTGACCAGCCTGTAGTTTCCTGGCTCCTCCCCCTTGCCCCTTTTGAAGACTAGAGTGATGTTGGTTTTCTTCCAGTCGTCCAACACCTCACCCACTCTCCATGACCTCTTGAAGATGATGGAGAGCGGCTGAGCAATAACCCCCTGTCAGTTCCCTCAGCACTCTTGTGTGCATCTTATCCAGGCCCACAGATTTATGGGTGTCCAGTTTGCCTAAGTAATCCCTAACCCAATTCTCCTCGACCAGTGGAAAGTATTCCTCTCTCCTGATTATCTCTCTTGTCTCCAGGCTGTGTAGTTCATAGGGACTAGCCTTAGCAGTAAAGACAGAAGCAAAAAAGGCATTTAGTAACTGCTTTCTCTGCATCCTCCTTCACCAAGCACCCTCCCCATTCAGCAGTGGTTCAGCATCATCTGCAATGTTCTGCAGGAACCTCTTGGACTGTGTTCATAGCTGTGTGATTATCCCAGCAGACATCAGGGTAGTTGAAGTCCTCATGAGGAGCAGCACCTGTGATCCTGAGGCTCCTTGATCCTGCAGCTGCCTGTAGAAGACCTCATCCACTTCCTTTTCCCCGTCAGGGTCCTGTAGTAATCTCCCACAACAGTGTCGTCCCTGTTGTCCTGCCCTGTTGTCCTGCCCTTTTATCCTCACCCACAGGCTCTGGACCCACACTTCAACCTTCACTGTGCTGAGCTCCATACATTCCAGTAGCTCTCTCTTGTAAAGAGCAGCTCCAGCACATTGTCTTCCTGACCTGTCCTTCCTGAAAAGCCTAACGCTATCCATGGCCACATTCCAGTCTTGAGATCTGTCCCACTATGTCTCAGCAACTGCAATGAGATCATGGCTCTCCAATTCCCCTTGTTTATTCCTCATGCTGCGTGCACTTTACACAGGGGCATTTGAGTTGGGCTCCCAATCTGCCTGTCATTCTACACGGGGCAGCTTCAACTTGACTATGTGGGCCTTTGGTAGTTCTGATATTTCGCTGTTTAGCCTCTCCAGGCTTTGGGCACCCTTCACAGGCTATGGAGTTAGGCTGCTGTGAGTGGCATGGCAGGCCATTACCTACTTTATCATTTGCTTCCCCGATGATAACCCACTCCCCTCTCAAATCTAGTTTAAAGCCTTCTCAATAAGCCCTGCTAGCTCATGATCCAAGACCCTCTTCCCCCTTTGAAAGATGGATCCCACTAGATGCCATCATGCCTGGTGCCATGTATGCCTTCCTGTTGCTGAAGAAATCAAAGTTGTGGCGATGATGCTAGCCATGGAGCCACGTGTTGAGGGACTGTATCGTCCTGACCCTTACAGCAAAATCAGAATTAAATCTCCTTTTTTGCTTGTGTGTTTGTGTGTACATTGGAGAACTGTGGATATTGGGTAGCCTCTTCTTGGTAGTGGCTAGGGATAGGACAAGGGGTAATGCGTATAAATTAAAACATAGCAAATTTGATTTCCATATGAGGAAGAGTTTCTTTCCTGTGAGGGTGACAGAGTCCTGGAACAGGCTGCCCAGAGAGGTTGTGGAGTCTCCTTCTCTGGAGATCTCTAAAACCCGCCTGGATGTGACCCTGTGCCACATACTCTAGGTATCCTTGCTTGAGTGAGGGGATTGGACTAGATGGTCTCTAGAGGTCCTGTCCAATCTCAGCCATCCTCTGTGCGTGTGTGGTGTGTGTGTGTGTAATACACTGGGCACAGAATATACAAAATTACATACAAAGTATATACAATTACAGCTACAGTCAAACAAGGGAGCATATCTAAGTGTGTCTTATCAAAGAGAGGAAGGTCTAAGGAGATAAATATATGGAAAACAAAGACCTGTTTTCCCTCACATGAATAGTGCACAGGATTCTTAATCAGTTTCATGATTTTTTTTTTTTTCCCAATGTCTTCTAAAATGTCTAAAATGTTCATGTTTATCATCAAGTCACATCAAGGGAATATGTAATGCAACAGAAGTTAGGGAATGAAATCAAGAGCTCTGTTCATATCATTGTAGATACATAGGCTGTTCCTGGCCATACTCCTGAGCACATTTGACTGTTTAAGTTTGGGTAATAATGGAGAGTTGACATATACAGAATATTGAAAGTATTATTACACAGATTATCAAAAGAGTGTAAAGGGTGAGAATATTGTCTAGTGATAAGGTTAGGCCACAGCTCATCTTCTACTGAATATGCTTTTTGACACTGATCATATCTAGATCATCCTTTGGAAGATACAACAAAAATGACTACTAATGATATCACTTTAAGAGAAGTTTCTTCCTAAAATCTTAGGGGGGAAAAATTAATAATCCTAAACTTACTGGTTAACTGATCACCTGAAAATGAAGAATATGTATTTTCTTATGTTAGTATTCAAATAAATGCTGTCATAAGTGAAGTAAAAGATGAGCATGAAGTTTCACTTCTGCTCATATATTTTGTGTTTGTGGAGTATAATTAACAGTGATATTTCTTTATAATTTCTGCACTTTTTATATGAAATAATTGAATTTCCTTGATGATAGCTGGTGTCTACTGACTCCATAGGTTCAGCATATGTAAAATTAAAAAGAAAAAAACAAACAAACAAACATATTTCTCTGTATCTACTCCAGACTGGTAGCAATTCAATTTCTCTTGATTGAAACATTTAAAATGAGGAAAAAAAAGTAAATATGTACATACTTTTAAAAATTGGCGTATCTTTCATTATTTTTTATTTCTATGTCATGTCATTTCATACAATGATGTTTTTGGCTTCTCAGGCTTCTTTATGAAATTATATTTCCAAATTGCTAATATCTGTCATCCATAAAAGCTTTGAAATTTTTTCCATTTTATAACACACTCAAATTTGTTTTAGTTTCAGGTTGAAGAACTAATATTTTCCCCACATAAGAGATATTCCATATTTTTATAAGGAGCTAGATATTTTTTTGATAAGGCAAATACTTTTCTAGGGTAAAAATATTCAGTGTAATGCAGTTAACTGAATAGATTCACAAAATTAGTGATGATATAATTTAAAACTTAAACAAACAAATAAAACAAACTACCATTCAGCTGAAGTGAATAGCAAATTTATTTTTAGAAGGGCTTTGAATTTATTTTATTTATATAGAAATCTTCCAATAAAACATTTTGATTTTCATAAAATTGGATTGCACCAGTTAGAAACTGTGCCTGAAATATTTTTAATCAGGTTGAGAAAGGACTTCTTCTTGTGCCATTGGATATGCCACTGCAGTGAAATTTTTCCAAATTCCAAGCAATTACTACAAGTTCTCCCATATCTCTGAAGGATCAGATTTCATGCTTAGAATGTATAATCTCCTTTCTTTTTGAAGAAATATATTTTCAAGTCTAGCAATCTGAAGGTTTTCTTTATATATATATTTTTTAGTACACACTGGCACTTATCAGTGGAAGAAAGTGGTTACAAAGTTTCCAGTGTTTTTGACAGTAATCCATTTTGTTTTGTAAAATAAAGTATATTTTCTTAATACCACCCTAATTCCATAACCATGAAATTTTGCAAGAGATAATCTGTATTTCAATGTTTTGTGAATGAGGGAATCTGGTTACTTCCCCTTAAACAGTCTTGCCACTGGAGTAGCATTAGATCAGCCTCTAAAATCTCTATCAATATCTGAGTCTTGAGAATTCAGATAAGAATGTCATAGGCATTACCACTTCTGTTATCCTGGGGTGAACCTTTTAGAATTAGATCCCCTCTAAAACAAAACATTTTTTTTTCTTACTGACATAATACCCTTCTGTCCTAGACTATATGTAACAAGCTTGTGCTTATGCTAATTTGATGGTGTGGAATCATAACCCCCACTGATCCAACAAATTTTAAAGTGTTAACAAAATTACTGTAAGCATTGCAGAAAATGTAAAATAAAAGGTTGCTGTTTTCCAAATATGCCATTCTCGAAAGCATGCTGTGGAATTCTCAGTGTGTGCATTCATCTAATATCAACTTATTTTCAAGATAATTATGCAATTTAATAAAAGGAACTCTGCAGGAGTATAAAAATTACGATTACTGTTCTGTATAGAAACAGACTTAGCAAAGCTTGTGCCCACCCCTAGAAAGACTTACAGACAGCTTAATGGTCATGTTATTAGAAAATGAAGATACTCTGGGGGCAGGACAATAAAATAAAACAAATCTTTCCTACTCTCCCTATCATTACCTCCTAATTATTCACTGTTACATACAAGAACCTGTTTGGAATAGGCTGTATTTTTCTTTAATGACAAACTTCATGCTTGTCTTGATGCAAATTTACAAATTTAAATATTTTACATAATCAGGGTTTTTTTCCTTCTTTTGCACTTATGATGAAATGTATGTAGGTGTAAAAAAATAAAATGCTATCTGCTGTAAAATGAAGGACAGTCAAGTCAAGCTCAATCTGATCCAGTAATAGGTTACCTTTATGTAAAAACAGACTATGCAAGCATCTAAATTTTGATGAACATATTTTTTCTTCTTTTCTTAAAAATCACAGTGTTTTAGAAAGAACAAGGAAATAGCTTCAAGTGACAAGTACAGTTTTTCATTTTCTCCAGCAAATGGCACATTTGTTTTTTTTCCTCATCTATTCTAGTACATACTCTTAGGGAAGACGTAAACAAATAACTGGAGGTACAATCCTAAGAGAATTGAAGGAGGATGAATTTTATTTTGTCTGTGCAGTTCTGTGCAGCTTCATGTTTATTATTGCCTGGATGTTGTTCATTACTTGCATTCTCTTGGCTCTTATCTTCTAATTGTAATCAAAACCTCTAATTATTGTCTCTAAAAGACTATTAGAATAATAGATCAACAAAAGGAATTTATATACATGGATTTCACAAAGGTAGTCTTCTGTTTCTCTAACAAAATTTAATTTTGTTATTTGATTATGAAGTATATAACCTCGTTTTAGCCTTCTGTAGCATGAAACCATGGAAGCTGACACTTCAATTGCATTTACCCATGAGGTGATGAGCTCTGAGAGTTAAGCATAGGCAACTATCAAAGAATAGGCATCTTCCCAGGTTCTTCATAACTAATTACTACAAGTAGGAACTTTCCTCCAGAGACGGACCGCTTCCATTCTGTATCTGACAGGTAGAAATTAGTTGCCTAAGAAAATGAAGTAGATTTGCAAATTGAAGGAATTAAGTGAGCTTTTTCAGTTTAGGATCTTTAAAATCAGATTTTAATTTGGATTCAAATGTGAAGTTAATGTCAGGCAGCAGCTTGGTTTGGATTGTTTCCAATGACATTTTATTGCCCTTTACTCTGATTTCACATGTCCCTTATCTTGCTTTTTAACCAATATCGACAAAACTGTGGATAGTGATGAAGTAATCATTAGCTGGATACATCATCATGGAGTAAGTATTACTGAAATTCCAAAGCCATTATAGACGAAAGGGAAAAAATGAGCAGATCTATTTTTCCCTGTGTTTTGGAAAATTGCTAAGATATAAAAAAGTAATGCCATTGTTAATTCACTTTGCTGATGAAGTAAATCACCAGGATATGTGTGGCTGGAAAGGCTCACAACTCTACTGAGATATCAATGTTAAACAAATATTGAAACATGACTGGTCCTATTCATTTAATATAAATAACTGGAAAACAAACAGATACATGGCTTTTATTTACAGCTTTCTCTTCCTCATACAGTTGTTTTGCTCTTTATTTTTCTTTCTGAATGCAGGGCTCTGAAAGTGCTGGGAAGAATCAGAGGTAACTTGTAAACATCCCCCAAAATTTCACCATAAAATGAGGTTTTATGTGGAAGGTACTAATTTCCAGAAATTTGCTTTGTCATGTACCCTGCTAAATAAGCAAAAAATAATATGGGTATATCTGCCTCTGTTATTCTGAGATTGCCAGAATCTCTTGAGAGTAGAATTTAAAAAATAGAAAGGAACAGAAATGGAATAAAAAATAAGATCTGGTGGAATATTTTTAGATATACAATTCAATACAAATTTGTGCCGGAACTGATGTGTGTCTTTGAGGTAAAGAAAGGAGATATCTTGGGGTTTCTAGATATCACAACGCAAACAGTTTTGCTTCAGAATCCTAATGAGAAAATTTAAGCACCTTGAGCGCCAGACCAGAATGATCTGTCCAACAATTATGTAGGAACTTGGAGAGCATCTTTATTAAATAAAAAGTTAAACAGCAAGTATATGCTAACATTGGAAACATCTGATGCCATGGAGAAATAATGTACTATGTGAGAAACAGTACAGTTCTCTAACTTAAGCAAGCAGAAGTAGAGGGGAATAAGAAAAGAAAATCATGTCCAAAGTCATAAGGCTAAAACTCTTGAGGTTAAGCAAAGAGGGAAAATTGCATGCCCTAAAGATGCTTATGCTTGATGCAAAAATATTCATGAAAGGAGAAAATGAGGTCTGTCAGTGGAATACATGATCTTGTGGGTCATAATTTAAGGCTCACTGCATGAAAGAACAGACACGGCCATCCAAAAAGAGGTTAAATTCTAACTTAAACATGAAGAGACAGAAATTATTCCGGCTTCTCCAAACAGCCCACCAATCTCTTAATAAATTATTGGCAGGTCTGTGATTCACTGTACTGTATTAAATGCTTTATATTGTTGAAGATAACTGTGGATGGCCTAAAACACTAAAACAGGTGAATCATCTGTCACCTAGTTCAGCCATCACCCACTCCTTCAACTTCCTTCCAGATTTAGAAAAATCTAACAGCTGGTAGAAAAGAAAGATAAGAATAATGATTTTTGCCAGAGGAGAAACAGGAGATTGGCTTTTAGAGTGATAGTGTGTAAAAAGATTTAACCCATTTCTCTTCTTTTCTTATGAACTACACATTTTTTCCTTTCTATGAATTCAACTCTGCATTACAAAAGAGCTGTTAATCTATTTAATAGTAGGCTTCAGTATACAAAGGTGACACTTAAAGGATTTGAGAATTTTCCAAAAAGCTGTGCTCAAATGACAGCATTTCAATGTGGACTTTACATTAAAGTTATTTCAATATAGCACTTGGACTAATCAAAAGGCAAGACAGCCTTGTTGCTCCAGACCTTCTGTTCCTTCTGCTGGGAAAGCACCGCACAGCTTGTCACACAAATTATGGCATCAAAGTATTGTAGAGCAACTGAAATGCTTTTGAAAAACAAAGTGTTTTGGATGTGATATTTCTTACATTTTTTTCTCAGCAAGGACATTGCCAAAAAACTGCCACAACAAAATAAAATTGCACAGTCCAAAATATTCTTTTTATTTTTTTGTATCTATGATATAAATGGCAAAGTTTGTATGTCATGTATGGAATCATAAAACATGAAAGGTGTCTAATTACATAAGTTATTTGATATATATGCCCTGCAGATTCTTTCAGGTTTCCTCAAGCATTACTTAAAGCCATGAAGTGCTATATGGCGTATGGCTTTCAGAGCTATCCTGAATATAATTACACTAAACTATTTTCTGAAATAATAATGTGATGCTTTTATTTTAATCAGCTTTTTAAAGAGGATATGGAATGGTTTCTTTTGCTATCATTTACTCAATTGTTCTTGCACAAGTTTCGGAACAAAAGAAAACACAGACACCTCCTTTTTCAAGAAAGTATTGTTCTAAAAGATGATAAGTAATGATTTTAAGGACTATAAAGCAAGTACTGTGTAATCCTTAGAAAGAAGTGCAAGAATATTTCTAGTCTTGCAAAGCCCCATGGACACCGCAGCTGCTGCATCACCGACTCACCATCTACCTTTCCATGGGCTTCCCTGCGTAAAAATGAACAGGTGGGAGATAATTTTTCTTGTTTGCTTGCTTTTTTTGTCCTTAAGGAAAAACAAAACAAAACAAAAAGAAAAACATTTATTTATAAATAGGAGGCTTTCTTACAAGATCCAAATCAATCTATAGCTTTTGGCTTGACCTGTTGTCTTCTTTGACTGAGAAATAGGGCTCCTTTAGGCACTAATGGCTAAGAACAAAGTTGTCAACTGTAATAGAAATGAAAACAGAAAAAATAATTTTCCATGGAAATAGAAGACAACATTTTGGGATGGATGGTTTTGGCCTTTTTTTTTTTTTTTTTCTTTTAATTAATTAAACAATTTTGGGAATTACTCAATTGAGACCGGGTAATGAGGGCATTTTCATATTAACTGATAAGAAATTTAGAAACAGAAAGGTTTTGATATAGTATTCATAGAGTTATGGTGATGCTAGAATATTTTCACAAAGCAAAATTGTGTCACTGGGAATCTAATGATTCCATCAATAAAAAATAATTTGATATTTTACTAATAAAATAAGCTTTTACAAATTACAGAACTCATAAGCGCAACTTCATATAAATATACAAACTGCTAAAACGCATGCCTAAGTTAACATTCTCTGGAACTGTCCTCAAATGATATCTGCTACTCATTTTTTTCTGTTCAGCCAAGGAAGTCATAAGTCCTACTGTTAAAAAGCTACTAAGAAGATTAACTGTGAAAAACTTTCTCTTTACATATATATATATATATAATGACATAAGAACTTCTAAAGGGTGCAAAGCAAACTAGGCTTTTTAAAATCAATTTTAACATGACTGATCTGTGTCATGCCCAGCTATGATAAAAAGTGTTCAATGGTCACTGTTTAATCTCAGTCCAATCTGATAGTTATCAACTGCAATATAATTTAAATGCACAAGACAGTACAGAAAAACTGTGCCTAAAGTCATATGTTTTAATTATTTTCACATAATCTATGACTAGATTTACATGTTGCTAACATAGCATCTATAGAATATTAGTATACATGTTATTATCTAGTACTAACAAAACTATAACCTGAAAATAGAAAAACATTCAAATCATTTGTATCTCAATAACCATTTTGTGCCATGTCATGCTACATCCATCCTTCTTTCTTTCTCTTCGAGAGGACTTCCAAAACTTGATGATGTTCTGTGTCTTCCTCTTTTCTATGTAGTTATATGTAGGAACAGTTAGTTTGTCCTGTCTCCTTGTCAGACACTGATTAACAAATGATACAGTACTTTCCCCTCAGGGTCCTGGAAGACACAAAACAATTTTAAGGTTTCGATCCATTTTAACTACAGTCAGACCCCAGCCTCCTTACCTTATGAAATTACTGAATTACTTGTCCCACTGAGCAGAGACCTGTCTGTTCTGAGCTGGAATGACAGGCACTAGAGAGGTACTCCATTGCTAGAATATGCTGCATGTCATCATGAACTGGCCTCAGGACAAAAATGTATCTTATTTTCAGAGTATACCATAGCACTATAAAGTAATAAGATACTTAAAAATGTGACTCAGAAGGAGGAAAATGCAAAATCCTTACTGAAAGTGAAAAATGTTTTTAAGTTGTTCTGAAGTAGGTGAGTTGCTCAGCTGCTCAATGTGAAGAATCCAAAACTCTATAATATGAGAAAGGCAAGAGGCAACACAAGCTGCAACTAAAAGCCCCATCTTTTGCAGACAACTTTTCTTATCTATTTATTCAAAGCATTTTTTTTTCCTTTATACATTTCAGTTACACCTGTCCAAATAGCTTTAGGCATGAGATTTGAAATAACCATTTTATTTCACTTTAATTTCTTGTACTTCCTTCGTCCTATGGAGTCTGATACTCCTAACATCTTCCTGGTGATACTTATGCATAACAAATGAAGGAGTACAAATGAAACTGCAGAAATCTTAGACACAGAAGAGTAGTGCACCTGCTGGTCCCCAAACACTAAACACATTAAAAAGTCCTAAAAGAAAAATTACTGCATGATGTTTCAGTGAGAGATTCTTCATCACCAATTAATATCTATGAATGAATGTCTTAGATACCAAGTCGTCTTCAGCTGTGTGATACATCCTCTTCACTCTCCTGTTATGCTTCTTTTTTTTTTGTTTTCATCTGAGTAGTGGACATTTCTCTGAGTATCCGTTATATTGCATTAGCAGGGACAATGAAAGAATAGTTAGCATTTTAGGGACTTTTCAGTGGAAACTAAGAAGAAAAGATAAATAGAAAATAGTCTCATTTTCCATTTCTTACTTCATGTTTGTTGATGTTTTTAAATGTTTCCACATAATCCAAGAAAAGCTTTATAATTATCTCGGTCTTATAAAAAAATCCTTCACATAATTTTTTAACTATTAATTATATTTTTAACAACTTTAAAACAAATTACACTATGTTCTCTTATAATAATTTTAAGCACATATGTACTTCCATCTACACAAGTACAGTTTCAGCTCTTAAGAATCTAAATTTTTGAGATACTATTTTAGAGTACTATTTTAGTAACCACGGTCACTTTTATAAACTGCTTAAGAACTGAGCATCTGTTTCTCTATGAAAATCCATGGGCTATCCTTATACACCATGGAGAAAAAAAGATTTTGGGGTGACTCATCTTCAGCTGACTTTGTCTTTTTAAATATTAGAAATGAATAGCAAAATTGTTATGAAAAACATTTTAAAGTCTTATAATTTAAAATGTAAGGCCTCAACTTACTTATCATTTCCTTAACACATAAAATTGTTGCTCTAAAAAACTATATTCTTAGGATCTCTATCTTGAAAAGATAAAATGCAGTTTTAAAATTAGATATATGATTTGTTGGTTTAATATCCACAAATTTAATTATTAAGTTTCTAGTCTTGCAAAGATAGCTCCTTCATCTACGCTTAAGGCTTGATTACTTCAAGAAGACTTGATCAAGCCTGTGAACAATAATTCACTTGAATCCCTTCATACCCCTCCCCTCACCCTTCATACTATAATTGAAAGTAATTTCATTACTATGGAAAAAGATCTCCAAGTTTCATAACATTAGAATAAAAATGAAAACAGTGAATATTCACATGGGAAAATTAACTGAAGTAATTCAGTAGCTGTAACAGTTAGACAAAAAGCATAAATTCAAAGAAGATTGCGTCCAGGCAGGTTTTGAATATCTCCAGAAAAGAAGAGTCCGCAGACTCTCTGGGTAGCCTGTCATTCTCACAGTTAAGAAGTTTTTCCTCAAGTTCAGGCAGAACTTCCTGTGCTTCAGTTTGTGGCAGTTGCCTCTTGCTCTATTGCTGACCAGCACTGAAAAATCAGCTTGGTCTTCCTGTGCAGTAGAGCTAAACTATTTTTAGACTATGTGGATAGTTAAAGATATTTTAGAATAGCCATGTCACTCATTTGCCTTGGCCATCAGTAGAAGGAGTAACATAAAGAGTATTTACAAGTGTTTATGAAAGTGAATTTCACTATTTCAAATGTGGAATTCAAATTCTTACTCCCAGTTCACATTTCTTTGAGCTTGTTTGAGTCAAAACACAATAATGGACACAGAAAAAAAAGTTGATGTACCATACAAGCTTTGAAGACTGTTTTGAAAACCTAATTTTTAATTGTGTATGAAGTTGCTTTTTTTCTTTTTCTTTCATTTTGATATTAAAAACTTTAAAGCACCTAAGCAATCCAATGATGAAACTAAAGCAAAAGAGAATATCTGCACCAATAGGTAAAGGAAAAATGGGCTTAGTAAAAATAAAATAAAATAAAATAAAATAAAATAAAATAAAATAAAATAAAATAAAATAAAATAAAATAAAATAAAATAAAATAAAATAAAATA
>VZSV01000016.1:7841336-7864941 GCA_013398735.1 Nothocercus julius
AGTGATTCTCAGTACTTCATAAAATGGAGAGGATGGTGTCAGAGGCATTCTTGGTAAAGCAGAGGATTTGGGAGGGCATAAAATGAGCCTACCCAGAGCGCTGAGCAAGTGATATGCCAAAAGTGAGAATTCTAAAGCCCACAAAACTACTGTGAGTGTTGTTCTCCGTGTTTTTGCTGTTTTCAAAATTTTACTAGTATTTTAAGCACTTCAACTCTTGCATGTGTTCCAGAGACAGCCATGGACCACAGACAGACTAAAGGCCTCATTATTTCCGTTTTCTGCTTCTGACAGTGACTCTTAACAGATATCTGGGTAAGAGTAGATGATCTGGCAAGCTTGTAGTCTTATTTTCCTCGAACCCTCTTTCAACATGCAGCCACTTATGGCTCAGGGACTTTGTGGGCAAAAGTGGCAGAATATGTTGTTTGACATCTGGCTGAGGGCAACAGGCAGGGAACCAGGCACTACCAAGGGACCAGGAGGCTAGGCTTTGGGAAAGCAGCTGCTATAACCACACCATCCTTGGAGCTCCCTGGCAAAAAGTTATTCCAATGTGCCAGAGGGTAAAAGTCACACATAAAAGCTGTTGCTCACTCCTGGAATGTT
This sequence comes from Nothocercus julius, assembly GCA_013398735.1. Classification (NCBI taxonomy): domain Eukaryota; kingdom Metazoa; phylum Chordata; class Aves; order Tinamiformes; family Tinamidae; genus Nothocercus; species Nothocercus julius. Next base: position 7,841,946 of record VZSV01000016.1, read on the forward strand.
TTATTTATCCACAAACGAAGTGGATGGAAAAGGTTAAAGAGGCAAGAGCTTAATCCATTTACAGTCGTGTGTTCTGTATAATGCTAAATATTGTTATTAGGCCTGGATTTATGACTAGGACAAAAGGTTTTTATATTTCGATGCAACATATAGCCTCACGTCTCCACTGTGGTGGTGTGGCTAAGCATCCCTCAGTCCAAACAAGAAATACATCTTTCCTCTCACTTGGGTAACTTGGGGAGAGGAAAGACTTTGTTCTTTGTAATTCCAGGAATAAATATTTGTCATTTATATTTGTTTTAGTGGGACACATTCTTTGTAAGCCTTGTCTTTGAGATGGATCAATTTTGAGATTATATCTTTTACTGCACAATTGAAAAAGAGTCTAAAGAACCTTAAAAAAAAAAAAAAAAAAAAGCAACAAAAAAAAGAGCTCGCAATGAATGTCATGTACATTCTTCAATGAAAACAGCTTTTAAAATATGTTTAATATATTTAACATGAAAGATTAAAATATCGACCCTTGGACTTCAATAGATCTGCTTCTTTGACCTTTTTTTTTTTTTTTTTTTTTTCATGCTCTGTCTTCTTTATCTATGGCAATTTTCTTAACTAGAGTCACAAAATCGTAAATTATTCTTATTTTTCCTGGCCTTTTAAACATTTGAATTTGTTTATTAGAATAACTTAATATAAGATCAGGCTTGTTTTACATGGTATGATTGTGTCTCAGTGGTAATCCATACATCCTCATGCTGACCTCTATCATTACTATTGAGCTCAAAGTTAAGTTTACTTTCTTTGTACTAACAAAGAAAGAAAGGAAAACAAACAAGCAAACAAAAAAACAAAGCAAAAAAACACACACCTAAGGTCAAAAATCTGTTATATTTCTCTGAATACAGTGGAACAACCTTACAAGCTCAAAGCTGATGTCCATATTTAAAAAAAAAAAAAAATGTTTAAGAGTTGGCAAAGTCTTAAAAAAGGCACGTGTTGAATCTTTTTGCTGTCAAGTGAAAAAAAAAAAAAAAAAAAGACTTACTACATTTAGGAATCACAGAAAAACTTCAGAAGTCTGTAAATAATAAAAAGGCATTGTCAATAATGTTATCTTAAAATTACTTCCAAGAATTTACCCAAAGGGTATTGAAGCCTATGTCAAAATTCATTCTTTTTTTTAATGTCCTTAATCTGGAGTATATAAATAGGTATAAGTAGTTAAGCATATACTTGGAGACAAAACCACATACTTCTGATTTAATCAAGAGACTGTGAATAGCATATCAACTAGACATGATTTTACATGAGAATTCTGAGATTGCAGTTTAAACTGCAATGACTGTTCAAAGAAAGGAGTTACTACTAGTTTAAAAGGCATATCAAAAACCTTATGTGCGCCTTATATGCTTGCTGCTGTGATAAAAAGCAAAACAACCCCCTTTCGCTTGTAAAATTGAACAGAATTACCAATAAAAGATAGAAAGAAATTGGTTCAACGTCTTAACAATGAGATGTAATGGATATCACACCAAAATGGAATGGATGGATGAAAACTACTCTTGGTAGTACTGGGAAATAATGTGCCAATCTCATTTTCATAAGGGCTTTGATGCAGGATTCTTCAGTTTGGCCTAAGAGACTCTGGGTTGAAAATTGAGCAAACCACTATTGTAACCTGAGAAATACTTAGGTGTAAAAGAGTAGTAAGACTAAGCAAGAAAGTGGAGTGGAGGGGATTCCTTTAATGAGCTGGTAGTTTCCGTCTGTTTAGGTAATCAATTTTCTAGTTTAAAAAATGGAAGCTGGAGAGAAGAATGACGAAAAGAAAGAGAGTAGAGAAATCTGATCTGAACCACCAGTTAAGAAACACTTAAAACCACACACATAAAAATCAGTGGGGTTCTTTTAATCCCCTGCTAGTTCATGGTAGATTACTTTCTGTGGAGCTTACAGTTCCACCATAAAATGTGACTAAAAATTTCTCTCAGCTTTATCTCAGATAATAAACTACTACTTTTGTTCTTTTGCCTTTAAAAGTGAGGGGGGAAGGGAGATAGGGAGATATTTCTTCCTGAAGCAGCTGAAACAGAAATTGCTTCTTCTCTGTACAATTAATTTTATTTATCTCAGAAAGTTCCCAGTTTCGATTTGTCCCAGCCTGCCCTATCAGCATATCTCATTCTATTGCCAGCTGTGCTCTTAACGCTGGAAGAAATAGGTTCACACGAATGTGCAGCCAGTCCAAAGTTCTGACTGTAGATAATGCTCCTAATTAGCCATTCCCAGGGGGATGATGTGCAAAGAAGCACCAGTTTTACACCGCTAAAATGATTTCCAGAGAGTTCTCAGCATCTTTACCGAAGGAATCAGTGGCTTCAGAAGAAAATGTAATTGCTTTCATGGATTAAAGTTTTAATCAGGAGTATTCAATTAGCAGTTAATGTTGAGATCCACAGTTTAGATTTTTATGCAAATGCACCATTCTTACACTCAGCCTTGAAGATAAAGGCACTTCATAGCAAATGCCGTTCTGTCTCTCAGCTCATCAAGTCAGTGATAATTTATGTTGAAGAATTACTTGCTACATTCAGAAGTGTGGAAATCCATTCACTTTGCCCCTTGTACTGTAATTAATCTGATTTGCATTAGCTATGTGTAGCAGCTCTTAGTATCTGGCTCCATATGCATGTGATGATTTCAAAATGATCAGACCAATATAAGAAAAATAGCATGTTAACATTAACTGTGTAGCCAGAACCGAGATTTGTAAGAGTTTTTTACATTAATTTCTTTAAGAACAGTAATTTTTTAACTTAAGATCAAGAACTAAAAATTAAAACCTAAATGCTAAATATTAGAAGTCCTACCTAGATGCTAAAACCTAGATGCTAAATATCAGAGGTCAAGAACTCCTGATAATAATGCCAGTATTTTAAAATACTCATCCCATAAAATGTTATATGTGCTGGGAACAAATTAAATACAAATAAAATAATTTATGTAAACAGTGTATTTCATAGAATCATAGAATCATAGAATGCTTAAGGTTGGAAGGGACCTCTAGAGATCAGCTAGTCCAACCCCCCTGCACACACAGGGTCACCTACAGCATGTGGCACAGGACTGTGTCCAAGCGGGTTTGGAAGATCTCCGGAGAAGGAGACTCCACAGCCTCTCTGGGCAGCCTGTTCCAGTGCTCTGTCACCCTCACTGTTAGGAAATTTTTCCTTAAGTTCCTGTGGAACTTTTGGTGCTTCAGTTGGTGGCCATTTCCTCTAGCCCTATCAGCTGCCACCACTGAGAAGAGGCCAGCCCCATCCTCCTCACTGTCTCCCTTGAGGTACTTAGAGACACTAATGAGGTCTCCTCTCAGCCTTCTCTTCTCCAGGCTGAACAGGCCCAGCTCTCTCAGCCTTTCCTCACAGGGCAGATGTTCCAGGCCCCAGATCATCCTCGTAGCCCTGCGCTGGACTCTCTCCAGCAGCTCCACAGCCCTCTTGAACTGGGGAGCCCAGAATTGGACACACTACTCCAGGTGTGGCCTCAGCAGGGCTGAGTAGAGGGGTAGGATCACCTCCCTCGACCTGCTGCAGACATTCCTCCTAATACACCCCAGGATCCCCTTGGCCTTCTTGGACACGAGGGCACTGCTGCGTCATGGTCAACTTGTCATCCACCATGACGCCCAGGTCCCTCTCTGCAGTGCTGCTCTCCAGAAGGTCAGTCCCCGGCCTGTACCGGTGACGGGGGTAATTCCTCCCCAAGTGCAGGACCTTGCACTTGTCTTTGTTGAATTTCATAAGATTTCTCACTGCCTACTTGTCCAGTCTGTGCAGGTCCCTCTGGATGGCAGCGCAGCCCTCTGGGCTGTCAGCTACTCCACCCAGTTTGGTATCATCAGCAAACTTGCTGAGGGAGCACTCCATCCCTTCATCCAGGTAATTGATGAATAAATTGAACAGGAGACATGCTACTGGTTATTCCAAAATTACATACTTGAGATAAAACTCTAGATGTACTTACATAAAGTAGAATTTTGAATTCATAATAAGAGAAAATTTAATCATTATATAATTTACATCAGAAAGTATTTCTTTTAAATTTACTTACTTGGGACCTGACAATACAGCAAAAATCTACTAATTAAAAATTCCCTATAGGGCATGGAAATCCATTGACTATTACCTAGCTTTCATAAGGCTATTATGTTTTCTGATATATATCATACAGTATGCTGTTTTATGCTTGAATTGTAGTCAGTACATACCAGAACATGAGAGATATATTTAAATAATTTAATCTCTCCTCAAAAATTGAAGGCAGTAACTGTTATCAATGACATGATCGTGTATGTCTATGCAGGGTCTTAAACAAATACATTTGTTCGAAGGCCATGAATAAATGAGAAGAAAGCCATTGGAAACAATAAGCTTTAGGTCTGATCCTTCATGACTCTCTAAATTACATTCCAATATTATTTACTACGTCTTAATGTATCATTTTTTTTTTTTTGGAAAATTGACAGGCATGTATGACCAAAGTCATCAATGTACACAAATTAGCTTACGTTAATTTTTATCTGTTGAGAATCTGACCTTACAAATCTCATTGTTCATGAGGCTGTTACAGATAAGTTTGCCTCTCTAGGAGGAAAAAGAAAAGCAAAAAAACAAGATATTTCTATGACTGTTTCTTGTATTAAATCTCTGATTAAACATACATCAAAAGGTTTATGTAGTGATCTGCACTTTGATGACTGCCTTTTTGCTAAGGAGGTAAGTACTTATAAACAGTAAGCCTGATCCACTCCTAGCTTACTTTTCCTTTATGTGGATCTGATCTGATTCAGCAAGACTCACGGCATGGGATTGTTATATCTTTTTATAGTATTATATGGACTGTTGACAGCATTATTGACAAGATAGTTTTATATCATCATTTTTGAAAGACAAGTCCATATCCTATCTTCTGATTTCTTAATTAAGGACAGCATAAGGGAAAACAATCTCATTACCTAACATTAAGAGCTGAATAGAAATAATGTTCATCCCCTTGACATGCTATTTTGGCATAGTGAATTACTGAACCAGCCTCTGCAAGTATCTTGACAGCACAAAACGGAGACAGAAATATGCTGAAAATTGTCTTGCACATAACACTTGTGCTAGTGTGCAATATTAGGTCAAGTATAACATATATTTTAATTTATTAAGTATATTAATAAAGGCTGACATCACCTTTACCACGTAAGTATTGATTTTAATGTTTGAGCAGATATATAGTTGAATCTATATTGCCAACACCAAATAAGCTTTGTTGCTTAAGTGATACAAGTTAATATTGAAGCCATAATTTAGCATTTTTTTTTCTTATATTGCATCCAATCTGTTTCACAGAGCATGAATATATTCAAGTGCTCACATCAAGTTACTTTTTAACTGACATAAAGTTTTTAATAAATTAATATGCTTATTTTGTTAAAAAGAGGAGGGCAGAAACCTTAGTAATAACTATTCACATACTTCAAATACATAGTTTTCCCTATGGTGGTCTTCAGTAGTTCTGCAAAAGAGAACTTTTTCTGTTCAAAAACATACAAAGCAAAGCTTAGTCCAACTTACTGCACAATACAGAATCCAGATAACATAGGACTTGGCTAGAAATGAAATCCAATGAATGATCTCTCAGTCCCTCCAGTCCTTTTTCAACACTGCAATATTACTACAACGGAAGTTTCCATTTTTATTTCTTTATGTGCTTGTGCGGGTGGATTCAATTACAAACATTAGAGATTTTTTTGACATAATTCCCAAAGAGCAGAAGTCTTCCTGTTAAGGTAATATGAAAGAGTCCTCTCTTCAGTAACACCGAACACTTCCTACAATATGGCCTTCTTTGGGGAAAAACAAACAAACAAATAAACAAACAAAAAGATAAAGCTAATGAATCAGCTGACTGAAATTCTTAAAAAGGCAACTGTAAAGTACAGGTTAAGGTACAACATTCTGCTCATGCTGGAATCCTTTGAGATTATAAGGATGTGACTCTCTCACTTAGAAGCTAAAATGATGGTTGCCTATCTGCTTGATAGACAGCTAGAAGAAAGAACAAATTCATATGGACTCAGTAAGTTTTTCTATTTATTAAAAACACACCATTCTAAGAAGTACATCAGCTTATATCTGTGCCTTGTATCTGTAAGCACCCTTATTTGTCCTTTATTATTTTCTTTTTGTCAAACAAAAGACAGCAAATAATAACGATAACAGGAGCTCCTATAGGAGGCTGGGGCTACTCAGAGTTTTCCATTTAGCTGTGAAAGTCAGTTCAGCTGAGTCTGCCCCCAGTAAGTGCTGGAATCTATTTCTGGGAAATCAAAGTCCAATCTCAGGATTTAACCTCTGTTCACAAGAGAATATCAGGTAAGAAAAATAAGTAAATGTTAAGGGGATGGATCTGTTAGGCCTGAGTATAAAAATTCCCCAAGTTATGCTGGGGTTAGAATGACCGTACTACTTATATCTATTTTCCTTAGGGTTTGAATGATTTTGATGGCTAGAAAAATTATTTACAGAAAACAAAACAACACAAAACAAAAAAGTGAGCATAGTGGGGGATCTTGGCCTCAGTTCCTTTTGCTCTCTTTTGACAGGCTGCTTCGTGTTTCTTGTCATCATCGTAAGCAAAGTGGTTGACTTTTGTTTGTCCTCGCCCACAGAAAACATTTTTTATGACTAAGCTCTTGACAGCTAATTTCTTATAGTTTGCAAATGACCTATAGGGCGATTAGAGACATATTTGTGTGTTATGATGGATTCAGCAGTTCCAGAGACCAAAACATTTCTTGGCAAAGGAATTCTAGTGTGTGACATTATAAAAGAAATGCTGTAATGCTATCATTATCTATATTAATGCTATATGACATGGGAAAAAAAGACAACTGTACTTTTCCATTCCAAATTATTTATATATAAACTTCTTCAATATTCCAGAAATTACAAATCAGAAGTGAGATGAGGACAACTACCTATCTAAATGAAGAATACTTAGGTATAAGAATGCTCATACCCAAAGTTCCTATATTTTGCCTAGATTATCCCTGTGGCCCAGTATGCTTTTTTTTTCGTAAAAATGTGTTGACATATATCTTTCAGATTGCAGATCTCTCACTGAACAAATTGCACCTTCTAGTATCTTCTAGCTAGGGAGAATATTTAGCATCCCTAAAAATTGTACCCACAAACCCTGTGCATGTTTCCTACCTGGGCTCCCATGCCTGGTGAGGCCCACAATGCCTCTAGTGATATATGAAACATCACTTGTTAACAGAAGTCAATGGGCTCTCATTCCTCCTGATTTTCTTGTGAGAGTTGTTCTAATTAAAGCAAGCATTATTTGGTTGTTCTATGTCTGTTCTATGATCACTGCCTTGCACTATTCTAAAATTAATTTTCTTTATAAAATTTATTTTTGTTGTCTTACTTTTATTTTTCCTGCTCAGAAAAGCAAAGTCCAAGACTAAATGGAGGCTACATACTAAATGTAACTGCAAAAGGCTCAAAGAATTAAAAAGCCCAATCAGACCAGGATAGATAAATTCTCCAACACAGATATATAGAGTGAAGTGGAGGGACTTACATAATTTTAGGGCTCTTATTAGCATTATACTATATATCAAGTGCATGGTAACTGGATATCCATAAAAACTGTCTTCCTGACATTGATCTCCTAGATTCCTTATTTGGTTGGCAGAGGCTGTTATTGGTAATGGTAAAAAGGCTAGCCTGAGTCCTTGTGTTTAAGCTTAAGAGTTCAATGCTTAGGGTACATTGCTGTAGCAGTTTTCTTTCTGTTTTTCCCATCACTAAAACTAAGTAATTTAAATAAATAAGTAAATAAATAAATAAATAAAAGGTTCAAAGATTCAAAGGCTGATGCTAAGGAGTTTTGGCAAGACTGATATTTTATAGTTGTCAACTTTTGCCTATGTTTTGAGCACGCCACTTACCAGTTTGTTAGCTTCTATAAACTGCATTGATAAATGCACTCTATTTACAAAATTAAAAAATACTTCAAGACATTTGAGCAGAAATAGTGTCCACTGGTTAATTATGAAAGTCAGAGAATGAGAAGTATACTCTAAAATAAGTAAGTATGGAAGCTCGTTTAGTGCATTTGTCCAAGCTTGCCAAGCTTTTTTTCATCAGCAATTTAATAACTGTAGAACTTCCATAATTCTTCCTTTGACAGCACTAAAGGGTATTTTAGAAATATGTTTATCTACAACTAACTATGATAATTAGCTTAAGTTATGGAATGCCCCATATAAATGAAGAACAGTTTATAGTTGTTCTGAAGCACAGTCTGTGCTGCTGCTGTTTTGTTAAATATTTGCAGAAAACATGATTTGCATCATTTGCAAGTTATATAAACCTCTTATAATTATAGCCTAAGGTATTATCCAAAAGTTATTTAAGTAATTCCCAAAGATTTTTGCTCCATGCACCAAGCTTTAATCATCTGCTGTATCTATTATAAATGCAGAAACAATTAAGTAGATGGTGGTGAGAATGGATTATTTCCAGGTTTATACAGGTTTTCATTGGTATCATTACTGACGAAGATTATTGGGATTTTTTTTGTTGTTGTTATTATTTTGTCATTTACTTAAGAAGAATAATTTTTAAATTATACCAGAAATTCTTGGTATGTTTTAAAATGAAATGCAAGAGAATAGACAGGTGACAAATTACGTATCTGTGAGCAATTATATCACTGTCTAAAAAATTACAAATCAAATTTCAATTTTATTTACAATGGTATAGACCTGGCATGAACAAAATTACTACAGATATATCATGATAGATTTTGGTCTGAAGTTCACATCACATAGAAATAGACCTGCCTACTTCCAAGAAATAGAAAAAAAATGTATTTTGCAAAAATAATAAAATTCAATATCTTAAATTTTGGACAGGATTTGGGCAGAAAACCTGCACAAGAACTGTTTTCACACACACTTACTTTCTTGTCTGACTTTGGAATATAATGCCTACTCTCCATGTCCTCTGAATTCACTGAACATAATGAAAATTTTACTTGAGTGAAATATAATAAAAGCTTGGCTATCAGGGAGGCAAAAAGCTATTACATGAGGAAACAAAGACAGTGAAGTAGAAGCAGAGGAAGCCAACATGATTGCATGCATACTTTAACAGGCTGCTTCCTCTCTAATGGAGTTTTCCTTTGCTGAGCTCAGGTAATGGATAATAATATACATTTGCTCCATAAAATATAGTTTAACTGACATTTGAGGGTTCTAGCCTTAAAACACACTGAAATTGCTTCTGCTTATATGGCCATATCCATTTGCTTGCCGTATTTAAAAGGCTGGTGTTGCAAGGAGCTGATAATCACCCATTGAATATATTTTACTTTGTACATATTTACAAGACACTAAGGACTCAAAATTGCACAATTTTAAAATATGTTAGTCAAATTGGCAGTTTTCCTTAAACACACATGCATGAGCATGCTCTATTTTCCAGTTTTAGTTGCCTACAGGGAAAAGCCTTCTCATAAATGGAGCTGTGGGACTGCCAAACTTCCATGCTCAAAATTGTCAATTAATCCAAGATTATCTTGTGTATTTCAGTTTTTAGTTGTAATGTGCAATTATATTTTAATCACATCATCAGCCACCTAAATCCAATGGGTCATAGAATTGTTTGATCGACGTCTTAAAAGTGACTAAAAATGTTACCTCTTTCTCTGACAAGCTACTTCTATCTATGCGGTCTTCAAATAATCAGTGAAATACATTTACAAATGAATTTAACCAATAATTTTATGTGATCACAATCTGGCCTCATTATCAGTACTGTGAAGAGAAATAAGCCAGTAAGAGACTCTAGGAAAAAAATGTCTTAGTATGACAGAGCCAATTGGGTCACTACTGGCTCCAGTAATGCATTTATTAAGTGAAATTTAATAAATATTCTATTAGTTTTTAGTGCCTTAGTCAGGAAACAATGCAGAAAGTGCATGGACAACCTTCTACATTACTTAACGTTGCAGGGAAAGCAATACAAAAAAAAAAAAAAAATTGGTAATTTTTGGCCCCATCTTTTTGGAAGAATCTCTCTCAAATGCTCATAAAACATAGGACAGAACTCATTACCTGGATTAGTATCATAGTTATCTCTTATTTAAGAAAAGTACTTAGTTGCACTGTCCCCATTTTCCTTGAAATAAAAAGAACTTTATCAAAGAAATGTCAAATAAAATAAATAGAGATTTCCTTTTAAAAAACAATAACAACAACAACAAAGACTATCAACATCTGGGATTAGTTGCAAGTTTTGCCCTAAACACTCAAAGGAAGTAAATCTTTTTTAACATTTTTACCTTTGAAACACAAAGTAAAAATTATGGAATGATAATCTCTTCCCTTGTGAATGCCTCAGATGAACGTAAAAAAAAAAAATAAGGATCTTGATATGCCACACAAGTCCTTCAGGCTAGAAATAGGAAAAAAAAAACGTTCCAACAGTTAGAAGTAGTGTCAATGCAAAGTCTGTCACCAGGAAGTCTTTAGGAATAAGGCATCTCCTAGGAATAACATGAGTAGGAGAGCTCACACGGAAGCACGTGAATGGACTACAAGACCTCAAGGCACCTTCTAACTCTTTGAGTCTCTGTATTGGCAGAAGTGAGTTTATTTAAAAGAGCAGATTGACTATTACTCTGTACTGTAGTGCTTTGTCTCCATGCATTACTCTCTTCTTTCAGGACTGTAAGCAACAAGGATCAAGGGTAAACAGAGACTGTTTATATCAATTTTTTTTTTTTTCCCCTTGACCAGCAAACACAAGGAGCAGATTTTAAGTCTACATCTACAGACTGCACACACAGTGCAGGCTCTGGGGAGTAGACTTGGATCAAAATGAGAAAGTACTATATATCCTACTCTCCCTATGACAGGAGAAATAGGCATCCTCAGTTCAATGGCATAGATTTATTTGAGAAACGCCAACAACCCCAAGTTGAAGACTATACAGAGATACAGAAACTCAAAGTCAGTCCCAAAGATCTATGTCTCAGACTTTTAGCTAGTATCAGGGATCTTGAGGTTAGCTTGAACTTCGTTGTAGCAAACTGAAGATTTTAGAAGACTGGTATTCATTTTAAGTTTGCTGTTTAAAGCCCTTGTTAAGACAAACCAGTGGTGTTTCCTGTACCTTCATCAAGTAAGGTGATATGTATCAAGTCAAGTCGCTAAGTCAAATGTTAACATTCTTCCACCAACATTAGCTTGGTGAAAACCTCTTTTTATGTTACTGGGCAGCAATGAATTGCATCTATTCTCATTTTCAATATAGCTCTGCTGAAGAAAACCACTGGAAGTTGTAGCAAAAATAAATAAATAAATAAATAAAATAAAGGAGACAAAAATAACAGTAGGAATAAAAAGAAGTAAAAAAAAGAGGCTTTCAACAAAATGTAAATTTACCATTCCTTTCACAATACTACACAATACTGCCTCCAACTATGTAACAATATTTCCTTCTTGAAATATATGAGGGAGGTATCTGTCAATTTTCTGATACAGTGACACAAATATCCTAACAATATATTTCCTCTGATTATTTTTCCACCTAACTGAACTCAAATCGCAAATAAATGTTCATATTGACTATTCAGATTTTTAGAATTCCCAGAAAATAATTTCTGTCCTTTAAAATATTCACTGGCATACACAGTCTGAAAAAATCATTTTTTATTAGAAGACATTGAGACACTTGGGCATGTTCAAATAGGGCAATGAAGCTGGTTAAGGAGATGGAGCACAAACCTTATGGGAAGCGGCTGAGGGAGCTGGGGTTATTTAGTCTGGAGAAGAGAAGGCTCAAGGGAGACCTTATTGTTTTCTAAAACTACCTGAAAGGAGGTTGTAGTGAAGCAGGGTCGATCTTTAAAATAACTACTGATAGGACAAGAGGAAATGGCCTCAGGCTGTGCCAGAGGAGGTTAAAGTTAGATATTAGGAAAAATTTCTACATGGAAAGAGTGATGAAGCATTGGATCAGGCTGCCCAGGCAAGTGGTGGAGTCACTGTCCCTGGCAGTGTTCAAGAAATGTGTAGATGAGGCACTCAGGGACATGGTTTTGACAAAGCCCTGGAACAGGCTACCCAGAGAGGTCATGGAGTCTCCTTCTCTGGAGATCTTCAAAATCTGCCTGGATGCCACTCTGTGCCACATGCTCTAGGTGTCCCTGCTTGAGCAGGGGGGTTGGACTAGCTGATCTCTAGAGGTCCCTTCCAACCTCAACTATTCTTTGAGTCTGTGATTCTGTGATTTAGCAGGCATGGTGGTGATGGGTTTATGGTTGGACTTGATGATCTTGAAGGTCTTTTCCAACCCCAATTATTCTATGATTCGATTGATGATTCTATGACTACACCTTGTACATTTTCAGTTAAAACAATTTTCAGTCAAATTTCATGGATCTTGCCATACTAGAACAGACAGCATTTCATTTTCACAAAATTTCGCAGGAATCCCAAGGAAGTGGACCCTGCAGTTACAGAAACTGCTGTAAGTTTAAACAGATAGAAATATCCAAACAAGATGACTCAAGTATCATATCGCTCTCTTATTGTGATAAAAGCATCTGTGCGTATCCCTACTTTACTTAAAGAAGGACAAACCTTCCACTACAACTGATAACTAAACATCTTGAAACATAAAATCTCCCTCTCCTCCCATTATTTTAGGTATTGTTCAATGTCCCAAAGGCACTTGCAGAATTAAAGGCATATTCATAAAATTATCTTCATGACTTGATTCTCTCCTCACTTATATCCATAAAAATGAGAAAAAAAAAATTATTAAAATTTGTTACACAAGTATAAAATTGAGAATCAAGACCTGTGATTGACAACACTTCCTCCTTAAATAGTGGCAACTACATAATCATAATGAATACATATCATGTATCTTAAAATACCAAAATGTGTATTATTCAAAGTAATTCTAATGTTTCAGGCAACAACGTGATACCTAGTGTATTAAATCAAAGCACAAACAACTTAGAAAGAATCAGGATAAAGACATAGCTATAACATCTTCCTTTGCATTCCTGTTATGGTGCTATATTTTATTGCATTAACCTACAGTACACAGCTTCCATCCTGTTTATCACAGTATGTGGACAGAGCATTCTGGAAAAAGTGCCTTTTATTTTAATATTTTATCTGTGCCCTGTGGGGCTCCCACTATTGCTTACATTTCTGAAACTCTGCTTAGAATACAAGAACATTCATTTCTTATGGAGGTGGTTTATCATTCATCACAGGACTGTCATTGTATTCGATTAATTCCCAGAAATTTGTCTTCAGACTAAGCAGTTAGGTGGGATTATTCAAAGATGTAGAACAAGGACACAGAATTGTGATTAATAATTTTTTAAAGAGTTTATTACTTTTGTCTTCATAATGAGGCACACAAAGGCTTGCTTCTCATTCTGCAACCTCCTATTTCTCCTAGTCTCTCAGATACGTAATTCATAACTTCAATCAGTTGCCTTTATACTTGTCAATGTCAGAAAAATCTAATCCCAATGTCTCCAGTTCAGTACTTTCTAAATGAGTCTCACAAGTCACAGCAACCTTTGAAAAATAAGACCTAAAAAAATCTTAACTCTTAAAAGACTGCTGTGGAAAAAACAGATTTGCCTCACAGCATTTGACCACAGTAATATACATTTTTTTTTCTAAAACTTCTGCTAAACAAAACAGTGTTTTTACATGTTAAATGTAATGTGATACATACATGTAATGTAAATGTATGTGTGTGTATAGTAGCATGTAAACATATATGCAATATGTAAAATTTACATAGATGAATACAGTGGTCAGCACAGCAGTAGATGGTGCTCAGAAACATTCTGTTATGAAATGCAAGTGAGCTGGAGTCAACAAAGTTCTCCTTGGACTGTGTTGTTTTTCACATTATGAGGCTTTGTTCAAAAACCTTTGCCCATCTGTTCTAATGACACCATAAAGTAAGGGGTAAACAAAGTCTCAGTGGAGGTAGTGAGCAGAAGGAAGCCTACACTAGGAATGTCTATGAAAAACAATTTTTTCTGTGGCAAAAGTGACACACTTTGCAAAAACATTTTGCTCTTTAATAATTGTCAGTCTGGTGAAACCTGATTTTCCTGGACTTTTTCAAGAAGTCTAAAAATGGCTGGTCGAGGCTCACTCAGCATATAAATGGCAAAAATGGAATAAGGACTGGAGTTTCTTTATTCACAGTTCAGTGCTCTGAAGTATATTTTGTTTGTTTTTAATGGCTGTGAAAATAAGATTCTGTATCTTAAAGTTGGCATATTTCACATACAGAAGCAGAGATTTTCAATTTTCCTTTAATATTAAGATGAATACAATGCATGATATGACACTCCAACAAATTATTTCTTTCCAGCAGGAAAGAGAGAACTGTAATGTTCTAAGAGTTTCTGATAAGCAAGTTTTTATTGAATCAAATGCATATCAGCTTATGCCACAGATAATAAATCATAAGTATGACCAAAAGTTTTTATTAAGGTTTAAAAAACTTTCTTTTCATTTGAATAATTCTGTTCTGTAGCATCCCTTATTTTTTTAAAAAAAAAATTTGCTTGTGCATTTTTTACTAGTTATTTCTTGCAGATTATGTTTTTATAATTAGTAATGGTAATATTTCTACCTAAAATAAGTGCTTTACAACATTATGTGTGTTGATGTGCATGCTATAGTTAATTGCATTCCATAAATTTAGGTAATATTGTGGTGAATAATTTCAATTAGTTTGCTTTTCTTCACAGTTATTAAATTCATAAAAAAGAAAAACTTACATGAGATTGGTAGAAGTTTGAAAATAATAGGCTATAGCCTAGGAAATCTGTAGGAAGCCTTTTGCAGGCACAACCATCTCCTCACCTTTATTCTTTTTCAAGGAGGTAAAAATAAAAATAAAAAAGTCAAACTGTTGCAAAGTCGCTGTAGGAATTTTAACTAACTTTCCCTAGGACAAAAACAATAGGACAAGAAAAAGCTTTAAATTTAATGTTTTCACATTGGCACTTCATGTAACATTTCCTATCAGATGAAAATAAAATAAAAGCATAGTTAATTTTCATCATGTTCCAGTGGCTCTAAAACCTCTTCTGCAGAGATTAAACCAAGGAGACTGGTCAGTGGGATAAACAAAATAACTCTGTGATGCTACTAACCATCTTCAAATAGCAAACTTGATTCTGCACCAATGGTCTTCAGAGCAAAAGAGCAAATGTGGACCAAATTAAAATTTAAGATAGTTAAGCCAGGCAGGAAAGATTTCAGACTGGCTATTATTTATTGCAGCAGAATTTGATACTTGTTGTGAATCTGTCCCACTATGAAAAGTAATTTGGTTGAGTTTTGTGCACTAACCTGCAAGGCTTCCTAATTCAAAGACAAGGGAGGCCGTGCAAAGTGAGATTCCAGCCAGAGACATGGAGACAGCATCACAAAGTCCTCAGGACATCAGGGCCAATGCATCAGCTTGCCTTCCCCTCCTTCTGATATTGCTGATTGAAAGAATGATGTTTGAGCAATGTCACTAGGACCCTGTTTGCCCCTCACCGTCTTATGAGCATCTTGTTAAAGAGAGAACATGATAACCAAGCAGATTGTGTCACAATATAAAAAAAAAAAAAAAAAAAGATAAGAGTTGAAGTCCATATGCCTAGAAAGTCATTAATATAACCAATATCTAATACTGGCAGCTGTGACGGGCTAAAAGCTGTTCTAGCGACCTTAACATCACTCAAGCCTTCAGTGCAAATTCTGTGGGAGATTAGGGAAGGGGAATGCAAAATAGAATAAAATACCAAAGGTCTACAAAATTAAGCCTCCTTTTTCTGACAAGGGATATTTTGTTAACAACTGCCATAAAAAGTGTGAATATGTCAGTGCCATCACACAAAGCTGTCCTCATCTTGGATGTCAAGGAACATCAGAAAATGTTACAAACGCGACAAACACATTTGGGCATTTAACAAAGTTTAGTAAAGGCTAACCTGTTACTCCATTTTCAGCTGCATTATTTGTACACATTAGAGCAGATGTTCTGGGCCTGTGCTCTAGAGCTGGACAAATAATGAGGGGATGGATAACTGAACAAGCAGTTCAGTCTTCAGTAGGAATGTGAGCCAATATGTCCGGATACCGTTTTGCTTTGTACTGAGGGAGCACAGGATCAAATCTCCTGCTTGTTCTAACGCTGTCTTGTGCCAAGGGACCAGGACCAGGCAGTGATTCAAACGCTCCTTTCTGTTGCAGAGATAAGCTATGCACGGTGAGAAAATGACCAAAACATAATTCCTGAATTCTGGAATTGTGGAACTTCTAACTTATGTCAGGAGGAATGAAATCTATAAACCAAATTCTAATTTGAAAGTGAATAAACACACTTTTAACAGACTCCACAACTTTCTTCATCTTTTAGAAATGCTCCCAACACCCTTAGACCTTGGTTATTAAATTAAGCCCCAGCAGAATTAAATCTCCCACTCACTTCCTTTGTCTCTCCCCTTACTCAAACTCATATTATTCTTAGTAGTTCTCTTTCTCAGGAACAGGAAGCAGGTTCACACTAAATGCAATCCACCTCGACTTCTTTCCCTTTGCAAGTGCCTCAGATTAGGCTGGATTTAGACTAGAAGGAGATTGCACTCCACCTTGTTCCCTGTAAATAGAGATACCTACTGCTACACCTCTTTGCACATCTGGGAGCACTGAAGATTACATTGAGTTGTTTGTCCTCTAGCATAACTTAGACAATCCATTAGGAATTGCCATGCAGGACTTAGGGATTAAAAAAAGAGCCTCCAGGTTTATTCTGATATAATATAACACAGAGTTTAAAATTGATGGTTTCTTCTTTAAAATTAGTTTCTGTTTAGAATGATTTGAATTCTGTAGACTTGTCCAATTGAAGACGATTTAATGCTAGTTACAAGCTTATAAAAGATCACATTTTCTTGCTACATTAAATAAAGAAAATGTATAGGCACCCTACAAAAGCACTGTATATTATTTTCAGATTAGAAAAGAAACTAATGCATCTGAAGTGGTGAGAGTCTCACAGTTCCTGTGGAGTTATTCTGCTTGTGCTTAACTTTTGACAAAAGCTGTCTCCATTTCTACATATGCAAAACAGAAAGGGAGAAAACAGAATTTATTTTCTTAAACAAGGTTTGAGGTTTATCATATGCAAGGGAAATGTTAACTATTTTTAAATTGTATCAGAGGGGGCAGTAGTCCTCACCGTAAAAAAATAGAAAACTAATCCCTTGCTAAAAGGGATTAAAATAAAATAAAAATATCACATCATTTTCTTTTCCAAGTACAGTTTTCATTTTCTTGTCATGTGTCTTATTCATTTTTAAGCACCCAGTAGCCCTTCCTTAAAAACTTGGTACTTAAGGAAATTTAATCACTTTCAAAGACTTCTTTTTGCTAATAATGTCAGTTGAAAGAATATGTTTTTGCTTATGCCAACTTTAATAACATTTTTAAAAGGTTGTTACTTCTGTTTATTAGTAGCTCTCTAAACAGATAGAGGTATAATTATAATTCTGAACTTTTCATAATTTGACCCAATGCATGAATTTAATAGGGACAATACTGAGTTGCAAGAAATGAAAGAATGATTTTCTGGAATAAATACAAATGCCCAAAGAGTGAGAAAAGAGAGAATATTTTAAATAAGCTTCTACACTTTCTAATGCTACTTTTAGAACCCCTGCTGAAAATCATTCTGTCCACATCTGAATCCTAACTATCCATTCCTGTATCTTTACAACATTTACTTGAGATTCTCTTCTAATATAAGAAGAAAGAAGACTTTGAAACTGCTGGGTGTGGCTGTGAAGTTGATAATCCATAGTTTAAGCTTTTTAAGTATTCAGTAGTAGATCACCTCTTTTTTACTTTATTATAAATATTTTTTATTTTTAAATGGATTTTCTGTGGGTGTCTACTCCTAGGTAAAATTTATGTTCTACAGAAGGGCTGAATACCATTTATTTACTTATTCTCACTGACAAGTGAGGGTGAATTCAGTGATGATGGAGGCTGAGTGCTCCATGCCACCAGTATGCACTGCTATCTCAAGATCATTGATTTAAAGACTGACAAAGAAAGAGACAATTCTGGAACATCAAACTGTTTGCTGAATCTTGCCCTGTAGAGATGGATTATTATCCTCTTAATTTCATTCTACTGGAGTTCAGAGACAGAGGAAAAAAAATTCCCAAATTTTCACATGACAGGGTATTTTGGCTAACTGGCATTCCGTGTGCACCAATCAACAAGAAATTTTTAATTCATAATTATGTGAGATCAATAATTCACTTGAAATTTTTAAATGGAACAGTCATAAATCTTATTTCCCTTGAACAGAACTCAAAATTTACAAAATGAACAAAAATGAAAAAGCAAACACGAACATCCACCGAACTCAACCTCATCTTTTACCTTCAAAATCTCATTAGCTTCCATTTTCCTCTCCTAAATCTACAACACAGCGTTTCTTCCATTGTCACACTCACTTTTCATGAAAGCTTCATTGAAACCTGTGAGTTTCCAGTTGATTTAGCAGCATTTATTGAACTTAAAAATCTTGTCAGTCAGTTTTCTAAATGGAACTTAGTGAAGGTTCCATGTATTTTTATGCATAGTAGAAGAATGATGTACTAGGTGAAATGACATGACCATATCACACAAATGTCAAAAAAGAGACCAAGTCGCTTTACACCTAGTGGAAAGAAGAAAGAAAAGGTAAATATTTAGTGTTCTTCCCTAAAGTATAACAAACAAAAGTTTTGGAATCTCAGTCAGAAATGTCACTCTTGTATTCAATAGCGCTTTGAGGATTTTTTTCCCCATGTGTTTCTCCAATCACCTTTTGAATATGTATACACTTTCAGGAAAGTAACTTCCTGTAACCAGTTCGTCCAGCAGAAAGTGATCTGTGATTGAAGATCCAAATTAATTTTAGATCTAGAATTAATTCCCATAAATAAAGAATTCTTTTCCTTTAAACTCGTGCTCACCTACAATAGTTTCTGCAAAAGTTTAATAAATCCAACAGTCTAATGCTATTTTGCTGTTTAACAGATTAATTTTATTCCCAGGGTACATTAATTCTCACATACTAAGAACTACTCACAATACGTAAGATTTCCATGACTCAGATTCATAGTCTCAATAGCAGCTATTCAAATTTCAAAGACAGACGGAAAGATAGCTAGAATGATTCCTTGGATACAAAGACACAGTAGAAGACAGAGATTTTTGGTACATCCTGTTTCTTGATGACTTATCCAAGGTTAGGAGCATCCCAACAATAGAGGGGTACAAGAAAGCAAACAGAAGTAGACATCCTGAAAGGACTCTAAGGACTTAAATAATTTCTTTGCTCTGGAGCCCGGAATAATTCTCAGCAGACCTCCTGTCTGTGCCAAATACTCCAAGGTATGGAAGATAGAAAATCATAGGCAAATAAATGAAACTTTTTCCCCTTCTTGATGGTCTTCATACTTAGTTCCTGTAATGACAGCCTTTACCTCCCTTTCAATGGAATATTTAGTGTTAAATATATATATATATATTTATTTCTATTTGCAGATATTTAATTTTATTATAAGGTATTATTTTTAATTTAATTTTAATTCTAACTTCTAGTAAAAGATTTTCTCAAAATTGTATCAAACTTCCATTTTACACACATATTCAATAAATTTTAAGCTAATAAGACATTTATTTTTCCTTTGTAAGAACCATTACTTACAATTAAGTATAACTCCTCTAAAATTCTCTTTTGATATTTATGATGCAAAAAAGTCAATGTAGAGCAAGATTAGTGTGATAACCTAACCTTAACCTAAAAAAAAAGTATGGCACCTACACTTAAAGAAAGTACCTAGCCACCAGAAAAAAAAAAATCCGGACAAAATCTCAATGGATATAATAAAAGGGCAATTGAATTCTGTTTTAGAAATCTCTAACAAGACACACTAAAAGTTAACAAGCTTTCTTCCTGCACATAAAAGAGCCAATCAGACTTGAGTAAGAAGAAAAAAAATTGACCAAAGTTCATTTTCCTCTGATTTCTAGATTTTCAAAGTCAGCCTGATTTTACACTGAAAATCTCTATTCAATTACACATTCTAATGAGGTCATATAGACTCAGATTTAAAATAAAAAAGCAAAAGGAATACATTATTAATTAGGATCAGAATATCCTTGTACTATTACCTACTTTAATTTCTTTTCCAGCGTCTCCTTCGATTTAATAAGAAGAAAAAGATTATATTATACATATGTACATGCATATGTACATTGAAGATTTAGAAAGTAGATGAAATGTAAGTAATGTAATAAATGTAAGTTGTACATATATTTTGTTTGCTTTCAAAACACATTCCAAGTCCCTCTTGTATTTTGAATGACAGTATTAATGTAAATAGTGCAGTTAAATAAAAAAAAAATCAAATTTAAATTGTATATTAAAAAAAATATATATAGCATTGATTCAAGTAGCTAAAATTACCAAGTTATATATCTCTTGCCAATGGATAGAATCATTTAAAAGGGAGAGTTTCATGGAAACTTTCTATCAAAATGAATAGTGAAGGATAAATTGAAATAGGAAGAAATAGTAATTAAAAAGAAAATTAAAAAGAACTTTTGCTTGACCTTTTTACCTATAGAAAATTCTATTGCATTAGTTATTGTCCAACTCCCCATATAACTAAATCTATGAACCCAATATATTCTTAGTCTTTATGTTAGTCTCCTGTGTAAAGCCTTTATTTACTACAAAGAGTTTCAGTGTTACAAGGACTATTAATTGAATCAGATTCTTATACTTCACTTTCAGACAGATCCTCTTCCTCTGGTTAATTACAACTTAAAGAAAGACATTGAACCAGGAATACTCGGTGACTCAGTAGGCTAATGCAGGATGCATTTGAACCAGTGTTTGAGGTAGGCAAGTGCCAATGTCATCCATCAGGTCATCCATGTATCTCTGACACTATAGTATATATATATATATTTTTTTTCAATTTTGACTTTCACCTAGTCAGCTCCTCAAAAGAAGATGTCTTAAGAAGTCACCTGATTTGAATTCCTTTTGATTTTTTAAAAATGAACCTTGCCAGATTCAGAAATACTATAAGGGCTGTATATGGTTGTCTCCAATAGTCATCAGGTCCCACTAAGGAAACCAGATACAAAAACTAAAGGGAGGAAATAAGCTGAGTTATCAGGTTTGCTGATAGTTTAGAAGAATCCTTCTGGAGGACTCAGTGAGTTTTTCTACCCTTGCTTTTGCAACAATTAATACATTAAGTAGTAAAGTAATCATCAGAAGAAAGCCCATTGTGCTTTAGAGAGAAGAAGAGAAAAAAAAAAAAGAAATCAAGATCTGCACTACTTTCCCAGTTACTACATGTTCTAGGAGAAGATCAGCTCTAAGGAGAAAAGCTCTGAAGAATGTTTTTAGGTGCCCTTCCAAATCAAAGGGGCTCTTAGCAGTATTGACAGATACAGAGTGGACACCTTGGCCATAATACTGCCAGACTCATTGAGACCTGTCCAGGAAGCCCTGAAACATCCAGAAAATGTGGCCTGGTGCACATGAAGGCCTGGCTGTGCAGACAAGGAGTGAGAGGAGGCATCTAAGTTTTCCTTTGTGTTTCAGAAGAAATTCTTAATGCCTTTGCCTCTCCCTGACAACGGTTGAGGCAAACTGACCAAGAAATGAGGAAAGCTGCAAAGAGATGTCATCCTGCCCACAGCTCCTCTGATCTCGTCTAGCCAGAGGGCTTTACTTTGTTTACAGAGAGAATTGTACTCTCTTTATAGAGAGAATAACAGTCTTCATAAGTGTTAAAATACATATCATTCTCCCAAGGTGCTGTTCTTGTCACAGCTCTTGCTTCTGGTCTTATTTCTTTGAGTGAAATTTTCCCTGCTCTGTCTTGCCTTAGGGCTGGCAAATCAATGCTATCTCTCTGAAATCCCTAGGAGCCACTCCACTGGGTACCAGCAGCTTTAGTTCAGGGACAGGTGTGGGTGACTCTTTGGCCTAATTACTTTACTCTTTGGACTCTTTGGAAGGATTACTGAATTGCTGCTTATTCCTACAAAGCTGAAAAAGTATTTCACCATCTACCTGTAAGAGCACTCTGGGAAAAGACAACCTCAGGAGAAAGCACACTAGAAGGAGTTGGCTTTCCCTACACACTTCTGTAATGTTGCTGATGGTGTCAGTATATAATGAATGCAACGAATTGTCTTTTCCTACTGCTTTAATAATCACTGAAAATGAAACTATGGCCTATGCCCTTCAGAATAAGGGAAAAAAGAGACACTAAACTCATGAATAAGAATATAAATTTGTCACAGTCATGATAATTTCTATCTGAATGCCTCTAAATCCCAGACATTGGAAATGAATGCGTTATTTGCACTACATTTTGGAGCACTCTAAGCTTTAATGTATGTAACAAACTGTCAAACATACAGCTAGTGTATTACATGCTAGAAGCTTTAATTATAGAGTGCTTCAAACATTTCTTATATTATACCATCTGGTGCAAAGAAACTTTAATGAATTTGTAAGCTTAACGGAATATGTTCTGCATTCCGAATGCCTGAAAATTAGCTCCTAACCACAGATAAATGACAGATTTATCAACATATCAGATTAAAAAAAAAAAAAAAAAAAAGTGTAGCCCTTTCGAAAGGGCCAATAAATAGCCAATGAATTGCTAAATGCTGATAATTATCATTAAGTAATTTTGTAGTATAGAATTTATAAATTTTAAGTCCTCGAAAATTTTCCGTCTATGGATTGCCATACATTTCCCAATCTAGGGATTATTTATCATA
>VZSV01000016.1:7882997-7895035 GCA_013398735.1 Nothocercus julius
ATAGGCCATGGTGCCATGTAGGTATGAGGATTTCACACACCAGCACATTTCAAAGAACTATTTTCAGTATTCCAGGAAATTAAGTGATAGAACAAGACTTTTTACTCAGTATGCATTCTCTGCTCCTGCACTGTACAATTCTAATGCAATTTACCAGTGAATTAAGCATAAGATGCAATTTATCCCACCAACCTAATATTTCATGTTAGTCAGTGGGGTAACTGCTTTTATGGCTTAGCTTTATAATACCATTATAGCTGAGCACACTTCTGCTTCAGCAGCATGCTTAAGGGGGTTTTTCTTTGATATGTGCATGTAGCTCTTATTAACTTAAAAGGCCAAATTCTTCCTCACTGCAAACTCACTGTAGCCAGTAGAGTTAATGCTGGCTTGATTGGCTCTCACGACAGAGCTTTTATTGTCAGCTTTTAAAAAAAACAAAATGTGTCAGGGGACATTGGTTTGAACAACTGCTGCTCACAGAAAGTTTCAGTAAAAGATGGGGGTGGCTTAGCCCTTTTCTGGATGTCATGTTCTAAGGCACAAGTTTTGCCTTTTACATTGGTGTATGCCAAATGAGTTAACGGATATAACCAGTAGCACTGGCTTTTGATCTCTGTGCAACTTGAATTTCATGCAGGAAGAACACAATAGAATTAACACAGAATGGAAAGGAACATTTGGCAGCTATGGCCCACTATCCCTGTGTTTGTAGACAAAGACTTTTTTATTAAAGGGGATTTTATAAAATTGGATTTTATAGAATCAGGCATTGCTTGTACTGAAGTTGATCTTTTCATGAAAATGACTCTGTGTATTGTTTAGGGGAACGAATGGAATTGGCTCATTTTATTTTTCCTCTTATATACACAGACAGACTTACCTTCACAAGAACTCCAGATTGCACCTCAACAGTCTGCAACTTCTTCTGACCTCCTAACATTTTACATTGTTAGGTGAAGGTAATACATTTTGGAGATTGCTGTACTATTGTTGTGGTTCTGAACATGACTGTTGCAAACTGTTGACATGCAAGAAGGATGGAAAGTTTCCACATTGTCCATGCCCTCATCATTTTTTTTTTTTTTTTAATGATTACTGTAGTCCTATCCCCTTCTATGTGTGTTATAGCTTACTTCATAAAGTTATCCATAGAGTATTGGAATGGGATGAAAAATAACACTGTGCCAGCCATGAATTTTTCACAGATGAGAAACCCTCTGCAAGCAGTTCGTAACACCTATTTTAGGAGGATATTTTGCTATCGAATTTCAAAGGATTAAAGCACATGCTTACAGATCCTGACATCACACACTAAAAGAGAAGGTCACTAAATGTTTATGCAATCATTATTTATATTTATACAACTGCAAACAAAATATCGAGACCTGTGGACTGACTTAAAAAAGCTCTTCATTTTTAAAGGGCTTTCTTCAATTGGATATGTCTGGATATGGTCTCAGAAAACCTAACATCCTCAGGTAAAAGCCGTGTTAAGAATCAAAAGGGTCAGAAAATTTGATCCAAATAAAATAAAATAAAATAAAATAAAATAAAATAAAATAAAATAAAAATTAGCAACTGGTCTATGTTCCTTCAGAATCACAGAATGGTTCAGGTTGGAAGGGACCTCTAGAGATCAGCTAGTCCAAACCCCTGCTCAAACATGGACACCTGAAGCACATGGCACAGGGTCACATCCAGGCAGGTTTGGAAGATCTCCAGGGAAGGAGACTCTACCACCTCTCTGGGCAGCCTGTTCCAGGGCTCTGTCACCCTCGCAGGAAAGAAGTTCTTCCTCATATGGAAATTAAATTTTCTATGTTTTAATTTATACCCATTACCCCTTGTCCTATCACTAGCCACCACAAATAAGAGTTTAGCTCCATCATCTTTTCATTCTCCCCTCAGATATTTGTACATGTTGGTAAGGTCCCCACTCAAGCTTCTCCAGACTAAACAGGTCTAGCTTGCTTAATCTTTCTTCGCAAGATAGATGCTTCAGTCCCTTAATCATCTTTGTTGCTCTACGCTGGGCCCTCTCGAGAAGCTCCACGTCCCTCTTGTACTGGGGAGCCCAGAACTGCACACAATACTCCTGGTGCGGCCTCACCAGAGCTGAGGAGAGGGGCAGGATCACCTCCCTCCACCTGCTGGCAACACTTCTCCTGAGGTGGCCAGGATCCCTTTGGCCTTCTTGGCCACAAGGGCACATTGCTGACTCATGGCTAACTTGTTGTCAACCAGGACTCCCAAATCTCTCTCCACAGAACTGCTTTCCAGCAGGTCAACCCCCAATCTGTCCTGGTGCCTGGGGTTATTCCTCCCCAGGGGCAGGACTCTGCACTTATCCTTGTTGAACTTCAGGAGGTTCCTCTCTGCCCAACTCTCCAACCTGTCTAGGTCCCTTTGAACGGCAGCACAGCTCTGTGGTATGTTGACCAGTCTGCCCAACTTTGTATCATCCGCAAAGTTGCTCTGGGTGCACTCTGTCCCCCTCATCCAAGCCACTGACAAACAAGTTGAACAGAACCGGGCCCAGTACTGACCCATGAGGGCACCACTGGCCACAGGCCTCCAACTAGATTTGGCCACATTTATCACAACCCTCTGAGCTCTGCCATCCAGCCAGTTCTCAATCCATCTCACTGTCCACCCATCTAACCCACACTTCCGGAGCTTCCCCATGAGGATGTTAAGGGAGACGGTGTTGAAAGCTGATCACCTTCTTTTCCTTGATATGGCCTTGAGATGGGCTCTAGGATGACCTGCTCCATCACCTTTCCAGGCACAGAGGTGAGGCTGACCAGCCTGTAGTTTCCTGGCTCCTCCCTCTTGCCCCTTTTGAAGACTGGAGTGATGTTGGCTTTTTCCAGTCCTCCGACACCTCGCCCACTCTCCATGACCTCTCGAAGATGATGGAGAGCGGCTGAGCAATAACCCCCTGTCAGTTCCCTCAGCACTCTTGTGTGCATCCCATCCGGGCCCACAGATTTATGGGTATCCAGTTTGCCTAAATAATCCCTAACCCCGTCCTCCTTGACCAGTAGAATGTTCTCCTCTCTCATGGTTCTCTCTCTTGTCTCCAGGCTCTGTAGTTCACAGGGACTAGCCTTAGCAATAAAGACAGAATCAAAGAAGGCATTTAGTAACTCTGCCCTCTCTGCATCCTCCTTCACCAAGGCACCCACCCCATTTAGCAGTGGGCCCACGTTTTCCCAAGTCTTTGTCTTGCTGCTGATGTATTTGTAGAAGTCCTTCCTGTTGTCCCTGACATCTCTTGCTAACTCTAATTCTAAACCGGCCTTGGCCTTCCTCATTGCACCTCTGCATTCTTTGACAATGTTCCTATATTCTTCCCATGTGGTCTGGCCCTTCTTCCACATTATGTATGCTCTCTTTTTCCCTTTAAGTTTTCCCAAGACTTGTCTATCCATGCAGATCTCCTGCTCCCTTTGCTTGACTTCTTTCTTGTAGGAATGCACCAATCCTGAGCTTGGAGAAAGTGGTGTTTTAATATTAGCCAATTCTCTGGGATCCCCTTTCTTTCTAGGGCTCTGGCACAGGGGATTCAAGGAGGCCCCTGATGAGGTCCAAGTTAGCTCTCTTGAAGTCCAAGGTTACAATCCTACTTCTTGCCCAGCTTCCTCCTTGCAGGATTGTGAATTCCAATGTCTCATGGTCACTGCAGCCAAGACTGCCCCCAACCTTCACATTCCCAAATAGACCATCTCTGTTTGTTAGTATCGGGTTGAGCAGTGCCCTTGTCCTTGTTGGCTCATCTAACACCTGCATCAAGAAGTTGTGTGCAATGGTCTTCAGAAATACCCTGGACTGCCTGTTCCTAGCGGTGTGGTCAGCCCAGCAGACATCATGGTGCTTGAGGCCCCCAATAAGGACCAGGGCCTGTGACCGTGAGGCTTCTTGCAGCTGCTTATAGAAGGCCTCATCCACTTCCTCTTCCTGGTCAGGAGGCCTGCAGCAAACACCCACCACAGTGTTGCCCCTGTTGGCCTCCTCTTTTATCGTCACGCCCAGGCTCTTGACTTGCATTTTGTCCTCCCAAGTCAGAATTGGTTATGGAAATATTTCCTGCTGATTTTATACTTAAGAATAAGTAAAAACAAATTTGACAAATAAAAGAGTAAATTATTGTTTTGTGTTGTAGGAGGAACAAATATGAACTGGAAGCTATGGCTTACAAATTATGAAAATTTACAGTATGTTTTATAGGATCACTTAACACTGTGAAAGCAGCTTATTGTCAATAATAGCAATATTTGTCGTAGGTCATTTTTACATTATGTAAGAGTGAAGTTTCTAAAAGACTTCTGAAATGAAAGAAAAGAGATTACGAAGAAAAAAATGATAAGTAGAAAGAACCAAAAAATAAGCAAAATGGTAGGAAAGCTGTGGTGAAGGAAGAATTAAGGTATGAAGAGGGCTTCTTACATGCTATGTGGGAAAACTTTATGGTCACAGTCTAGTACTACTGAGCTGCTACTTCCAAAAATACACCAGTGACTGCCTAAGAGTGGGGGAATGGCTATTTACATGCCCCTCTTCTCAGAAAGCTACCCGACATGGCTAAAAATCATGGAGGGGTGGGGTGGGTAAATTGTTTCTTAATGAAATAGAAAGAACAATGTGTGAAGAAAGGCTCAAATCAGTCCAGAAAAGTTAGCTTAGTATTGCAACTGCACAGGGATACACTGCCCTTTCCCAGTGGTAATGAAAGTCTATAATTAATCTTATTAGAAAAAAAAATAGTCATGAGCAAGAGTGAAGATAAAGGTAAAGTGAATTAACTAGAAAACATCAAGAACTAAAAGGAAAACAACATATTAAAACATTTAAGAACACCAAAACTTTTCATTTACATATATTCAGATGAACCTGAGAATAATAAAACTTCAGGCATGAGAAGTAACTTCCTTAAAACAATGAACCTATGTGCATATATAAACTAGAATCCTTGAAAAGAGGTATCTTCTCTTCTTTTCTTCCTGCTTTTACTGCATATTTAATTTAAAGACATGACCGTGGGGCTTTTAAATATACATATAAACTACACAATATAACTTGAGATGGTGTCTGAAACCAGTAAGGAATTGTACAGTATGTTGTCATTTTCTTTTTATTTCCCTCCATTTCCAGCTTCATCGTATTTTAATGGTTGTCTTTTAAATACAAGGATAGCACACCAGGGCAGCATGGATGTCGAAGTCTCAACCTCAGGCATCCCTCCTATATCCACAATGTTGTCTCAAAAAACACCTCAATTAAATCCTTCAACTAATAAAATATTGTTTTATATTTCTCTGGCAAATGAATATCTTGGCTTTTCATATGCATTCTTGAATAGAAGGCATTGTTTCCATCTTGCATCACTCCAGGGATAACTAGAGGGAGAGAGAAGTACCTTAATGTTAGGCAGAAACAATCTGTGCTTTGATATTGGGTGAAAACAGAAGAACTGCTCTGCTGCTTGAATAATAAAGCTATTACATTTCTTTACATTTCTGCAGCAGTTTTGTATGATTTCATTGGCAGTTTCAGGCACTAAACCTCTAATTCCCAAATCTTTCTGTCCCTGCTTCACTGGAGCTGGAGAAGACCGGTGTTGGAAGAGAGTATACATTAGTCATGACATGTCCCCATTTTGGAGGGAACATCAGATCACAGTAATATTTGCTCTGAAAGGCCCCTTTGGTAATCTGGGAAGTTGACCATGTTAAATAGCTAATGTGTCTCTGGAGATGACATATATATCAGGGTGAATATTAACCTTTGTAACTGCTGTAAAAGGGAACTAGGATGTAGAAACACAGCCTAGAGGTGCAGATATGATAAATCTTGGAGAATTTCACAATTTCCAAATTCCTGTTGATCTCAGCAGAAGGTCTGATGGTGATTTCTGAACTTATTTTTCATGTGAAGTTTAACTGACACATCAGTGTTTTAGGATCACATTTCTCCATGCCATAACAGGAATTTATTTGCTGTGACATCTTCATTAGTTTAGTTTTATTGAAACTCTTCTGTTTTAAATCAGAAACTTCCTGTGAAAGTCATAATTCTCACCATAATGAAATTACTTCCAGTGACATTTTACCTGAAAGGGGATTTGACTTTAAGAGGATTGCATTATAATTAAGAGAAAATATCATCTCCCCAGATCAGCTTTGTCTTATGAATTCTAAAATTACTGGACTGAGGCATTTGAAAAGTCAGATGCAGTCAACATTTAGATGGTGTGTTTATGTGCTTCTTTTCTGAATCTTTGTGTAGTTTCAAACAGTATTTTTGTTTTCTTTTCCTATATACCGGTCTTTACTGACCTTGATGTTCAGATTTGGTTTCTGCTTCGTGGTGTGCCATGCAAAGTTCTTACTGAAGATACTTTTGAAATCTGGTCAAAAAAAAACAAACATCCAGTTTTTGCTGAATTTCATTTGGATACAGGTACTCATGTCTTTAAGAAATCCCAGTCTGAATGACAGAGTTCACACAAGCTAAAATCCTATTTCAAGAAATCATTCTGAGTTCATTCATGTGCTGGAGCACCATATTAAGATTTTTTTCCAGAATGCCATCTCCCTTAAGGTCGCAAACTAATGAATCAGCACCCAAAGGACAGAAAAAAAAGGCATGAAACCAGCAAACAGGTAGGAGTGTATAAGAGGACAGGTGAGCAAAAATAACAGGTGGGATAATCTGAGGCAGTAATCAGCTTGCCACCTGTCTAGCCCCTATCAGGTGGCAGTTTTCCATATGCATTCCGACAGAGTTGAATAAATATTGTAGAAAGGAGAAGTCTCTATGCACATTTAGAAAAGAGTTTTCAATTATTTGTGCTTATGTGCCTTTGAGAAACTTAAGACATATGTTTAAACATCAAAAAACTCACTAGCATATTTGGAGGTATTTAAATCTTAGAGGACTTAATTAGCCCATTTTCTTTTAGAAATGGAAAAAAAAAATAAAGAAAGAAAGAAAGAAAGAAAGATCTGGCCCCCTATATTCCTTTTTTTTTTTTTTTTTTTTTAAATCTGCTTCTTAACTTCTGTTTCTTTTATCATTTTCCCCCCTTTCAGTTGAAGTTCATTATCCTTCCTTGGCTATCGTGTTGCCAGGCACCGTTTCCATAGTGCCTGTTCCCGTAGCAACTCTGCTGGTTAAGGTTTTTCCTGATGTTTTGGACTACTTTTATAGCCAAGCTGAAGCAATGTGTCTGGCATACTATTGTGCTACCTGTGGTCTAAGTTTCTAATGCAGGATATCCTCTCAGTGAGAAGCCTCCTTGCAAGCTAAGCAGCTTTGCCCAAAAACATTGCCAGCACCTTCCCCATGCCAGTTCATCTACCAGAAGATCCCAAACTGATCCACTTTCTTCCACACAGGAACAGAGGGCCTAATATCTCAGATGTGCCACAACCACTGCAATAGAAGGCAGGCTGGCAAAAAACAGGTCTTGGATTATGTACCAAAAAAGTATTTCCCACCAGAGCCATGTATTTTCAGTTCTGTGCTGTATAAGCACTTGTTCTGCTTAGGAGACAGTTTATGCACAATTATTTTCGCTGGCCAGCATACAAGTGGTCCGACATTATTTGCTTAGCCATGGCTCAAGATTTTTGCTGAGGCAAGTTCTTAATCCCTCCTATATCCCAAATATTTACCATTAAAGTCAACTTGAGCCTCAGTTGTACAAAACATATTTTCTGAGAAACATATGTACTCATCATTCTGTGGGGTTCCTTTGTGTCCATGAAGTAAAAGATTTCTGGAGGATAGAGGGAGTGGGCATATCACATATTTCTACTAAGGAAGAACCCAAAGGGATGGGACCTCTGTTCAGCTGGGTTTGGTATGAGCATGATGGGCGGAAGTAAGGCTGGGCTTCACAGTGCAGAGGGGGATTTTCTCTATCCTACTTACTCTCTTCCTCTAGTATTCACACTGTCCAACCAAAGGAATCAGGTTCATTAACATCCCTAAAGTAATACTAACACTTTCTCTAAAAAACCTCTTATATTCAGGTCTCACTAAGAATATTTTGAGGATTTCACAGACAGTTGGGGCTATCACCTGATGTTCCACGCTCACATGAGTTTTCTTTAACAGCCTTAACATGATAGATAATGCTTTCGTTATATTTCCAGATTGGAAGGGTTTGCTAATGTGGTAAACTTTTATTCATAAAGCAGGAAGTTTGACGAATCACAGATAGCAACACCACCTGCTCTTGACACTTTGAGAAGTGAGAATGTTTACATATTGCCTGCTCCACTTACACTGGTATCCCCCACACAGTGGAAAATAGATAGCTAAGCAGATTAGCTGCAAAGAGTGCAGTTGTCCCTGATGAAGATAAGAAGCAAAATATAGGCAAAAAATACAGTAACTGGATGGTGAAGGTGCAAGCAAAATTGTTATAACTCACACTTTTTTATTTTCTATTTTTGCTTGTTGTGAACTTCAAGTTTACATGTGATCATGTATTCCCCTTGTATTCCCTAGCACATACATACACATAAGGGGTTATATAGGAGAAACATGATTCTTTTTTTTAAAGTCTCTTTTTTAAACTTTTTTTTTAAACAGCTACCTCAGGCTAAATTGGTCTTTACCATCTTCAGAAACAGAAGGTATTGTGATATTCAGTCTGTATTTGTAAAGGTAGGTGACTTGATTTCCAAAATGAGATGTAAACAAACGTGATTTCTGCAGCTGTCATGTGGTACTTCATGAACGGCACATGCAGCTAGTCAGTTACTTACTTTGGGAATTTGTATACGTATGTTAGGAATATGGCAATATAAATATATGTATACATATTATACATATATGTGTGTATGTGTGTGTGTTTATATGTGTTACTTTGGCTATTTGCTTGAAAATTCAGACTAGATCAAAAAGAAAGATTTGGTATATGTAGCTATGGTTCATATGTCCTTGATAAATCTCCACCTAACTCACTATGGGACAGGTCTATGAATCACATAGGAGGTAAATTCTAGCACAGGAAGATTCCTTCTTGTTTCTCCTTTTAAATAGGCTTTCCTTATCAGCAGTTGTATAGTTGTACATATTGAAAGTTTTATAATTGAAAGTTTTATAATTGAAAAGTTTATAATTGAAGGGTTTATATGTTTATAATGATGAGAAAACAAAATGGAAAACAAAAATTGGGTAACAAATTATTGATATTTGTTTATTAAACGTTATAGGAACCAAAAAATGGAGAACGTGATAGTTAAGTATCAGTATTGCCTGAAATAAAAACTAAAAAGCTTCACCTATGAAAGCAGGTAAGCTCTTTACTACAATTGAAACCCTCTGCCCATAATTGGGGAGTATATAGAGGGTGTGAAAAAAGGGAGAAGGAAGCTGTTGTTATGGACAGATGAATGAAAAACATTGGTGGACATTACTGTGAAGAACAGGCAATATGCTTATGCTGGATTAGGTTTCAGAAGACTGTAGTTTCTACCGGGAGTATCTGGATCCTATGAGTATTTCCATAGCTAGTTGGTGACAATGTAGAACTTAAGAAAAGTGAATTGATGAGAAGCCTATATAATTTATTTATGGCGTGTGTTTTGAGAGCCTGACAGAGGATATTTGACCTTGAAGGATGAGGCTATGTAGGGAGTTTGGGTAGTGAGATTTTTCTTTGTCGCAGATTTTAATAGCATTTTCAACCCATTGGAACTCTCCTGATTGCTTTTGCTGAACCCCCTGAGTGCTGAGACTTGCTCTTTGAAAAGCTGTGCTGGATGGAAATGTTAAATAACAATAACAAAGAAAGAGGTAGTAGTTTCTGATCTGTCTATATATTTTTGCTATGTCAAACAGTAAACTGCTTAACACAGAGAACTACTTTTTCATTGAAACTTGGTGATTGTTTCGGTGGAGGCAGAATTGCACTGACTCGCTATAACTGGGTGCATAAATTTTTGAGAATCCTTAGGAACAATTTACTTTTCCGAAAAGAGACTTTTTTGCATTCAGTTACACTATTTGGGTATTTATCAGTACTGCAGCTGCAAGTGCAGTATTATAAATAAGATCACCTGGGTATTAAATCCGTTAAACAACCAGCGGTCCACAAACATGCTGCGCTGCAGTGCTTTTCTTATCACGCCTAACTGAAAAGTTGCATCCAGGAGACTAGAAGTTAAATAGGAAATATAGTAAAAGAGAATTAGGAGAAAGTTGGCCTCAATGTAATAAGTTGCCTAACTTCCTGTTAGGAAACTATATTTCCAAATGTAATATTGAAACACGGCAAGAAAATGGAAATGAGATGATAGATATCTGCTGTCCTGTGTATAATAATTAGGGAGCAGGACCCAGGAATTTTTTTATGCGGGACTTAACAAACTGCTGTACCAAATACCAAGGGGATGTTCTGCATCACTGTGAACTGTATGTTCCCAGTGAAATATCTGTTTTCAGTATGTCTGCTAGACCCGTGTTGCTGAGAACTGATTTGTTGCCAGTCGTAAGAGACTTCGGTTCCACAGCTGTCTGGTGACCTAGTGCAAAGAAATTAGTACTGTCAGGTGCTCTACCCAGGTTACATGGCCACCCTTTTGATAAAAAGATACAGCTTTCCAAAAGCCAAAAAAAAAAAAATCTGAAAATCAGGTTTTATTCTTACGACCTTGCATATCATACAATGAAGAAAACAATTGATGGGTAAACAGGTGACACAGTAAACATGAAATGACACCCACATGATTGTATTTGTAGGGAATTTTGAAAATATTTTAAAAATAGACTATATAAATATTTTGGAAACTGGTTCCAGAATTGGGTTGCCATAGAGGACTGCAAATAGAATTAAGAACTCACTAGCTGGGTATTAAATTCTAATTACGTGAATTGATACATGCCAGTCACAGAATATAGTAGAAAACTTTAGGGTTTGCAGTAATATTTAGAATTCTGAGGAGGACTATTGGCCATCTGAGCATTTCAGCCAAGCAAAAAGAAATTGTAAAGAAAAACAGCTCATGTTCCTGCAATGCTCATAAAATACAGCTGGAAAAAAAAAAAAAAAAAGTTGTGGATATAGCCATGTCAATTTACAGTTTTTACCTGACCAAAATTCTGTAATTCTTTTTGGAGACTTTAATTATATTTTTTAAATAAATGATGATCAAGGAAAGGATGAGAAGTTCCAAGAGACTTCATTTTTAAGTATACAAGGGCCAAAGTCCTGGAAAGGGGCATTTGATGTTATAACTAATTATTTACACCACAACTATGTGACACAAAAGTGAATTTGTCATTGGTGCTGTTCACTGAATTCATTACAATTTTTGTCATGAGACAGAGGTGCAATTTTTTCTGCCTCATGTGTTCTGTGAAGGGTAATATAAATGGTACTACTTTGACCTTTTTAGTATTCTGTAATTTGATTCGCTTACCATTCCTATCCTATTCTGTTTGTAACCTCAGCAACCTGTGACTAGAATGGACAGTCAGTCAAAACACAGAATACTGAAAAGGTCATAGAAGTAGAATTTACTGCATATGCTTCTTGGGACACCACCGAACAATTCAATAGGGATACCTGGCTCTGATTTGTTTCCATGAGGACTGAAAAAGAGGCAATCTAGTGTCCTCAGGTGCTAACGCCTCTGACAGGAACCAAGTTCTGCTTGTACCCTTATGCATGATGTAATAGTGAATAGAAATCAAACAAGGACACATAGTGCTCCCTTAATTTCATTCTATTTAAAACAGCAGTAAATTCAATAAAGCATATTTTCAAAGTTTACTGGCCTTTAAATTATTTTTCTTCTTCACTTCAGTTGAGTGGATAAGTAAATGAGGTGGGAGCTGTGTAGTCTATTAAAAGCAGCTTGTCAGGATGGGAAAAATCACTGTGAACCTAATGTAAAATGTTTGTTGTGGGCAAAACATTCCTACTAAGAATTTTCAGTCTCATATATTCATATTCGTAGTGCCTTGTCTTAAAACAGTTGTACTGCTGCTCTTTATTTATTTATTTATTTATTGGG
>VZSV01000016.1:7895288-7915557 GCA_013398735.1 Nothocercus julius
AAAAAAAAAAAAGTTTATCAGTTTGGAATTTGCAGATGGTTTATCAATTGTTAATCTAGTTTTAAAATTAAAACAGTGAGAAATAGAACAGTTAAATGTTTAAATGAGTCGGTTGTCCAGTGTATAACAAGTAGACAGTGTAAACTATTAGCTAATTGTGGATAAAGAATTGCTTGGAAAACCTGATAGAGGTGCTGTAAATGCAATGTTTAGTGAATGATTCCTCTGGAGGTTTTCTCTGGGTTGCATACAAGGCTATGTTGCAAAGAGTAAACGAGGTGTGAGCAAATGTCTGAGCTGTGTCTACAGCAGCTGGCAGATCTTCTCTGCAGTTTCCACCTCTCAGCAGTGCATTTTCTAGTTCTTGTCCTCTGATCATCCAGACCCATAAAAGCAAACCACAGCATGCTCCCTGTCTCTGTGCTTGTGTTTCCCTGCAAAGGAAGCCAGGGCACGTGGAAGGATGGTTTGCACTGAGGTCTTATAGATCTTATTCCTGCATCAGCCAGGAAAACTATTCAGGGAGCAACACTATGGCTTGATGGCTCCGTATGATTCCCCCAGGCTGTAAATACTGCCAAGGAAAAGAGCCAGCTTGGTCCTATGACTTTATTACTTGAGGAAAAACAACAGCTTTGAAAGTATGCCAAAACTTCAAGAGTTTTGAAGTCAGTAGGAGTCTTCCCATTCACTTCAGTGATATTGGAGCAGGTATCACGGTGATGACAGTTGCTTTCATTTACTGAGATTGCTAGCAATACCAATTTTAACTGCAAGAAAATTTACTTAACAGGACATCTGTGACCCTATTACTGCCTCTCACAAATACCAAGCATGGCAGCCTACTAACTCAGCTTTCAACCTGTCAGAAACACAGTGAAAATAATAGACATCTCCTCTTTATAATTCAGATTTATGTTAAATTGATTATTTATTGTTTCAAAGTCACACACCGTATTTGCAAATCTATTAAGAATCCTCATTTGACATAGTAAGCTAATAGATTGTGTGCAAATAGAAGCAACTATAAATCACGGATGCACATATGTAACACAAAAGGTTGACAAATATATCTAAACAGGACATTTGTGGGTAATGTTTTTTAACTTTTTTGTAAGGAGGAGATTTTTATGTGAATTGCTGTCCATCTGTTCCTCTTTCAGTCAATCTCCTACCAGGAGCTCTTGAATTTATTGTTAAATCACAACATAATTTAAAAGAGGTCTCAAGCAAATCACAAATTTAGTGAAAATCAGTACTGAAAAGAAGAAATTAGTATCTTTATTGACAGAAAGCGTAACATATATCCCTGTAAGGATTTCTGACCATGTACTTGATCATCTGGCAAATAGCTCAGGCTGAGACAGCATATGCTTGATAATGAAGTATTGGAGTCATGTTTTGGGGAATGTGGGAAACACATACAGCTAGCATATAGTTTTAGCTCTTCCGTAGTTTAGAATAGCACAAATAGGGGAATACTGGTACAACATTTGTAAAAATAAATAAATAAATAAATAAATAAATAAGGCCTCCTTAATTGTGCTGTTCGGAGAGCCATTTCTTTATTCCCCACTCCATATCTCACTTGTAGCATTATATGACAATGTAAATCATAAGTAGGCATTGCTCTGTTCTTCTCATGTTGTTCTGTAGGTATCAGCTATTGATCACTGGCAGAGTTACATCAGCTTTTTGACCTGACCAATACAGTTTGTGTGTCTTTGCAAAAGGAATTGCAAGGGAAGAGGTGGAATCCTTTTATCTCTCACCATTTCTTGGACATTCTAACAAAAACTTGGAAAAAAGTAAAGCAATCCTGCTTCTTGATCTGAAGGAAAGCAAAAAAATAAAAAAATTGCTAGCTCATATTCTCAGCTCCTGTGCAGAGCAGAAGCAGAACAGATTTGACCCATTAAGGTCAAACATAGATCGTATGAATTCAGGTATCATAAATGAAAGTGCTAATAAATATATTTGCATGACACTGGAATTAATCTGCCTATACTGTTAAATTGGGCAGATGTTTAAAAAATCCCTGTCATGCTTCTGGTCTGGGCCAGCTAACACTCTCCAGACAAATCAAGAATGTGGCTGGGAAATTAGCAGAGGCTTAAAAGGCAGTTATGGTGCAGAAAAGAGAATGTAATAGTATAGACAGGAGACATTCCATGCCAGCTGGCTTCAATGCCAGGAAATGATCTCAGGCATGTTTAATTTACTACTCTAGTCATAGCCTAAAAATAAAGACTAAAAATAAACACATTCACTGCATATTTTAATCTTGCAGCACTCTTTACTTACTACCTCCAGTTACCTTTGTGCTACACAGCCTCCTAGGGACATCCATCCCAAATCCAAGCTCACTCTTTTCTAGAGCACCAGGAAAACTGTATAAAATATCTTTCTGAACTACAAAACTTTCTACAGTTGAAATATTTCATTTCAGAATGGTGAAGGTAAGCCATCTGTATGATGCAGATGTGAAACAGACAAATGCAATCCTGTGATGCATCCCTTTCCCAACAAAACAAGGATCCTGCTTTGTGCAAAGATCTGCCAACACTTTATCTGCAATTCTGTGCATGATTTTAGGCATCCACATTCAAAAAAAGGAAACTCAGAAGAGGTACTTGTGATAGAAGATGGTTATGAGGATAGTAAAAGAAGGAATGTTGATCTCATGAGAGGAAAAGAAAGAAGCCAAATGAAACTTGAGCAGGCATAAAAGAGATCAATGCCTGTCAGTGAGAAGAGGTATTTAAACTGTGTGCCAGAATTTCTGTGGAAAAAAATAGATAAAACAAATGTCTTGCAAGCTAGAAAAAAAAAAAAAAAACTAACAAAGATGGAGTAATATGTTGGAACAGTGTTCCACTATAATATTGAACAAAATAATATAGGCAAAACCTGCCATTTACTTTAAAGCAGAGCTTGATTAAGTTCACTAACCTCACAAATAAAATTCAAAGTTTTGCTTTTCTTTCTTTTTAACATGCTTACCAGTTCACATCTTGTTTTGAAGGGCATGTGCAATACTGTTCTTCCTATTGTAGTGTTAATATTATTAATAGCGATGATTTGAATTAAAAAAAAAAATGTAATGAACTCTATCTTATATATGGATCTGCTGTCAATCTCCTTATGTTTGCAGAGATATTCCCACTTATTTCTGTGGAGCTGAATTGACTGAGAGAGGTGAATGTACAATAGCCGGAGGTTAAAAACAACATTTTTGTTTTTTCAAGCATGAATGTCTAAACATAGGCACCAAAGTACCTAACAGAACTTACAACAATGCCCAGGATTGCTTCATTGACATTTAAATTTGAATATTTTTTCTCTGTGATTTGTTCAAACTGATACAAGTGGTCTCAAGCATAGCTGAAAAACCTTGATTTTTTGTCATTTTGTAAAAACTGCCATGCTATTACCTACACAGTCAAATTATGAAAGTTTTTATATGCTATAAAGGTTTATATTTTTATCATAGCATTTAGAGCACCGCCACTGATATGAAAAAATGTCTCTAAAATCAGAAAGGAGAGTAAAATCCACTTTTGTTGAGATTCTTTAGTACTGCGATATAAGAATCAATATTTTAGAGGTAATATTTCCGTACAAAGCAATACATTTGAGTATTGTTTTTATGAACAGATAAAACAGTGTCAACAATAATTCCAAACAATTTAGATTAATTATACCTAAAAATATCCTCTTAATGTGTTTTCTCATTTTATTCTATTTTGCTGTATCAGAAAAATTAGACTTAGTACTCTAGAGAAGATTCTAAACAATCTAAAAGACAGAAAATTTTGTTTTCACTATATTATGAATTTAAGGCAATCAAAAAAAAAGAGGAAAATTATTAGAGAAAGTTCTGAAACCCTTTTCTAACAAAGTGTTTTTCTCCATCTGAAATGTTGACAATATGTTTAGTTCCTCTGCTAGTACATGGTATGTTTTACAAATAATAAGATAGTAAGTTATTGGTTTCTGTTTATTAAAGATGGATATATATAAAATCCCACATGGATTATGTGTTAAGGTAGAATTGCTTTTCAGTGCAATCACACACAATAGCTACTATTAAACACCAGTCCGAGGTAGGCCTGAACATAATTTAGGGAATCTTGGACCTGCTAAATTCAACAGCTTCAAGTTTACCACAGAGTAGAACTTTAACTTTTCATCTGAATGTAGGTATTATGAAAGTACCAGATGTAGAATTTCACTATACCAGGAGTTTTTTGAAGAAATTACCAATTTTTCATGAATGTGTTATAAATAAATGAAACCTGCAGTATCAGAATTTATCATTCTTAGCACATTGTTGTGCACAGTAAAGTAGAAAACCTATTTCACTCTTCTATAAAGCATGCACATACACCCCAAAACTATGTGTCTTTATAAGTATATTTAAAAAAATGCTACATGAACTGCTATATAATCCAAGTTTCCTTAATTCTGAATCATATAACTGATTTGTCTTGAATTCTTCATATTCTTTTTCTAATCTAGTTTTGATAAAGCCCACAGTTACTGGAGTCTTTTTACTTATTTCATAGCCTCTAGGCATTTAGAAATTATTTTATACATACCTTAAATATTCATTGATTTTATGTAATAATATATTTATCTTGCATTCTCTCCTTTCTTTTGATATAATAATGACAAAAGAATCCAATATGACATATTATCTAGTTTTACTCTACAGTGGTTGCCTACTAGTCAAAAATCTGAAAAGTCCGTTCTATATTAATTTTATATTATTATTAATTTAAATCTTAATTACAATAATTATTTCTGCCCATTGCTATGGTCTCGTATGTTTTGCCCCTTAGAAACTCCGTAAAACAGATTTTGCTCAAATTTTAGGCTTTCTTCACCCATGTAAGCTTTAGCACTTGTTTTTTTTGCCCAATTCATGTGATCATTGTTTTCCACAAGAATAAAGCAACTAAAAGAAATGCAGAACTAGAAATATCTTTTAGCAAAAAAATAAATTAGACTTGCTGTTTATTGTAGGGTGTATTTAAAGCTAATAGTCCTTTTATATCCCTTCAAAGGAGACACATAGAATGTTTGATTTTATGTCATAGCAACAAATGCGCCAATTATATGCCATTCATGTGTCAGCTAAAATGCTAAAGAATAAATAGCTGAGATGACATCATGAGACAAATTCTATATCATGATTTACAGAAATAGGTAGGTCCAAGGAAGGAATTAAAACAGGCCAAGTGGAAAATTCCCATAGGCAATGGGAATTCCCATACGTGAAGCCTGGGGGTGTCTGCTCTTGAGGTTGACTCCTGTCCGGGAAAGTGTACATCTCTCTTCCCACAAATGCATTGTGTGTCCCAGAGAAACCACACTGACTTACACCTACACTCACAATGCCACTCATATAACTTTTCTTAGGAAGAACTGCTATAAGTTCTGCCTGTAACCAATGGGGAGACCTGGACTTTCTTTCCTTACTAGGAACCTGCTGCCTCTGCACTGGGCTGCTTTTTGTCAGGCTTTATTATGTTCCAGCAGTGCACAATCCTTCTGTGTCATACAAATATGAATAATTGAAGCAACTGCGATTATTCCTCTCTCTTTTTCTCTCTTGTGCAGTGTATATAATGATTTATTAATGACTTTTTTGTTATAAAAATACAATTTAGCTGAACTATTTCTTGTTGAGAGAACTGTTACAGGCTGGTTCACTGCGACTGGTATGAGATAAAGATATGATATTCAAGACTTTAAGTCTCATTGAAAGATTTTGCAGAACAGACCCTGCAATGCTGTTTTACTGGAAACAGGAAGAGAACCAACACAGCTGATCTGTCAGTTACTTTCAGGTTCTGATGCAGTCACAAAACTCATGGAGGTAAAAGTTGCCACAATGAGCTGCTCATTCAACACTGACATGAAGCTCACATCCCACCAAACAATATTAATAGTGGACTTCAGGTGCCTCTGAGGCTAGCACTTATCTAATATGAACACATGCCATATCAGATTTGTAAGACTGCCTATAATCCATGATTATAGACTTTCTTTTCTTTTCTTTTTGAATCAAAACCACAAGAACAGAATGTTGTGGAAGGAGAAAAATTAGCTAATGAGAGCTCAGTGCATGGAATAAAGCATTGAAGGCTCAGTATACTAAAAAGAATTGGATAATATTTCAGAGGAGATAACTGCTTTCTATAGCAATGCAATTCTGTCAAGAGGGCAATGCTTATTTCCAGTTCTGCCTCTGTCCTTCAGGCAACTCATTCTTCCATGCCCTTATTTCCTCTTCCACTTCATGCCAGTCTTTTCTTTCAAAAATAGATTGTTTTTCAGCACATGCTTTCACTATGTCTAGCGCAGTTAAACTATGATTTCAGCTGGGGTCCCTACATGAATACAACCAATAATAGGATCACACTGGTAATTTGGAATACAAGGTCATCCCTTGAGAACTGTAGAAGTTCTTTTGGAAGACACAGAATAACATGGATTCATGTAGAATAATAGTTGTATTACTAAAATTACTAAATTACAATTACTAAATTACAAAATTACAATTACTAAAATTGTTTGATGGAGAAATTATGGAGCACAGTCCTATGTCCTGTTATGTTAGTGTAGATGATCATGATGGTTTCTTCAGGCAATGAATCAATGATTAGTAATGTGGTGTTTTTTTCTTCCCTATCTTTCTAATTAAATTTAAATGACACTAGATTTTTATACATCATAAATGCAATGTTAATATGTGACATTCCTGCAATATGGTGAAGCTAATGCCTGAGGAAAAACCTTTTTTGTTAGAAACTCATTCCTCTCAGAGGGCTTTATTTTGCAATTTTAACACTGAATTAACATGAGGTTTTGGGACCTTTTTTCTTGCCATTAAAATCAATAAATGTTAAAATACAGAACCATTCCCTTGAATAAATCTAATATTTACATTTTAATAGGGCATTATTTAGTATGTCAAGAATAAATAAATTTTAAATCAGTACCAGTTGGAAAGTGAAACGGTTAAGTCATAGTTTAACACCTATTGTTAAAGGTGACAATGCCAATCATTTCCTCCAGAGTTTCCACATCTGTATCCCGAGCCGTCTTTATACCATAATGCTTAGTTTAGTTTCAATACACCATTTCCTGTAGTCTGATAAGAACTTTCTAGCAAATATTTTTCCTCCCTTCTTTTTTTTTTTTTTAAACTTGCAATCCGAAAGAATCAGAGTTTTCCTATAACTCCTAACTGGCAGAAAGCTCAAATGCTTTGTATTTTTTTCTGGGTGCATGATATTGTCATTCATCATGCCACAGATGTATGGAAATAGTCCCATATTTCATTTTGTTATATCAGTCTAGTAGTAATGGGAACATCTTTGACTCAATTCCCTACTTTATTGGAATTGTGGTTACCCTCTATCTAGAGGTTTCAAAGCTCACTTCATGTTCACAATAACTCTCAAGCTTGATGATGCCAGCTATATTTTATTGCTCTATTCAGAATAAAACATTACTAAAAAAGCTAGGCTTTCAAACTCAAAACTACAGGCATATCACCTGTAGTTTGATAATTTTTGAAAAAAGTTCTTTGTCATCTTTATATGTTTGAGACACTCCTACATTAAAATACAAATGGAAAATTGTATTTTTAAAGTAAGTAATTTACTTAGAAGTATATAAATAGCATATGAAATTTAATAGTAATTTAGCATGTATCAGAGTAATAAGATTAAAATGTGTGTGAAATTTCAAACTAAAAAAAGAAAAAATATCCAGAATTAAAAGTTATTTTGTTATACTGTGAGGCAAATTGACAAAAAAAGGAAAAGCTGCTAAATTGACTACAATTAGATCCAATTGCGTTGGCAGACTCAGTGTGGGAACCCACTGAACATTTAAGCATGTAGTATTTTTAAAATGCTACAAAACTATTTTTTAATACCACATTTTGAAATAAAGCCCCAAACCTTATAGTGATGGTTTATTTGATTTTATGATCCTTCATCACTATTTCTTAGATCAAGGATACTGCTTCTTATCTATCCATCTGCAACCATGTAGAATCTGTTTTACTGAGGAGACTTTATTCTTCTATGGTGAAAACAGGTCTTATTCTTCTTTAGGATTTATGGAGGAACACTTTAGATATTTATCAGCAATTTCCTAAGCAATCCTCAAGGAAGAATGTGAACCAAAAAGACATTGTGAGATTCCTAAAACAGAAAGGATCTGCTTGCTATAAAGGTTTTGCTCCTGGTTTTAAAAAAAAAAATAATAATAATTTAAAAAAATATTTAGGTCTTCTGAAACAGTCAGTAAATTCCAAATGTTGTTGTTATCACCTGGTACTCGATCGTCCCATGCATTTTTCATCAGGCTTTAAATTGACATCTTTTAGTGTAAAGAGGCTCCTAATTTTTTTTAAACCTAATCAGAAAACCATCTGGCACAGTCTCACAATAAGTGACTAGATGTGATTCTTAAAAATCATGTTATAGAATCATCGGATCATAGAATGCTTAAGGTTGGAAGGGACCTCTAGAGATCATCTAGTCCAACCCCCCTGCACACGCAGGGTCACCTAGAGCATGTGGCACAGGACTGTGTCCAAGCAGGTTATGCATTATGCATTTCTGCAGGGCATTATTGGTTTTTTTCTTGCGTGTGTTAAGAAATGAAACATAGCTCATTCTTGTTTCAAAGCACTGGGCCAGCCCTATTATGCTAATAAATGTGCTGCATAGATGATCCAGGAAAATGCACAGTTTCACCATGTGAGTATGTTCTATCATTTGGCTGCACGCTCAAGGAATGGAAAAAGCGGCCCTTTGTAACACAATACTGACAAAGTTGTCCTGTATCAGTTAGTATTTGGACATATTAGGTGATTATCGAAAGACTTGCAAGGAAAGTATTTAGTTACAGAAATAAAAAAAAATCAAAAATCTTAGTTTTTTTTTTTTTAGAATTCTTACAACAAATCAAAATATGTTCAGTATTCAGAATTCAGATCAGAATGTTTTTGTGGGTAATTTTTTAGCTAAGATCCTAACCTGCTTGATGTCATTGACAACATTACCTTTACCTTGAGTTGGTTCAGATTGCACTCTTGAGACTTTCTGATGGATTTTTTTTTAATCACAGAAAAGTTAGTAAATATTAAGCTGCCTTCTGATAATCTGAAGAAAATGGCAAGATGGTATTTCTCCTTTGTATTGTTATAGTCACAGTACTACTACATTACTGCTGCTATAGTGCTTCTATTTTAGAAATACTAAGTTAAACAGTAACTAGCTCTACACATTAATGTTTAATTATGCTTATTCTTAAAACTCTTCATAAACATTAGCACTAGTCCTTAAAAAACAACCTAAAAAAAGCCCCAGAGGGGCACAAAAATTTAATATACTTAACCTTTTGATGTTTAAAGTATCATCCAAAGAAATATAGTAGCTATCCACACAGTGATGAAGAGAATATGCTTCAGGTTAAGCCAAAATTGACCAATGACTTTATGATGATATAACCCCACATTCCTGCCACACAATTAAAAGGAGAAAAACAGGAAAGAGGAATAAAAATATATCATAAATCCAGATTACATGCTTCATATGTAGTCTTTTCTGTTTGAATCCTTAATCCCACTTGGTAGGACAACATAGAGAAAACACAGTTTTAATTCTATGTTAAGATTTTAGG
Organism: Nothocercus julius; assembly: GCA_013398735.1. Classification (NCBI taxonomy): domain Eukaryota; kingdom Metazoa; phylum Chordata; class Aves; order Tinamiformes; family Tinamidae; genus Nothocercus; species Nothocercus julius. The sequence continues at coordinate 7,905,000 of VZSV01000016.1, forward strand.
TGTATTTAATAAAGAATAATGTTGAAAACATGTTTTTAAATTAAGAACATACATTAGCTTTTCAGTATGTATCCTGGTGTATATCCTCAGTGTAAATCAGGGAGAAACTATATTCACATGTAGAAAAGCTACAACAAGCAAACAACAGCAAAATCCTCCCCATGTCTGATTTTCCTTGGCTTTTTTGCTATTGTTGTTTCCACATACATTTTGAACTAATGAACTGTAATTATAATTTGCTAGGCATTATTATTGTTTTTTGTGCAGTCAGAAAGCAAAAGCTTTGTGTTCTTCCTTTAATTCAAACATATGTTCCTAAACACTGCACTTGAAGGCCCTTGAAATGAGGACTTCACTTGGATTAGCTCAGAGACCTGCTGGCTTAGCAAAGAGCAGCTCAGCGAGGCAGAAAGGCTTCCCTCAAGGCCAAGTGGCCCCCTCATGCTAGTAATGAGCATGACAATCTCTGTCTCTACCTGTTGTTTATATTTATCGCTTCAGTTTATTCTCCCAGAAGTGTTTTAAATCCTGGAATTTATACTAAAATACATTAAGATGCAGAGAACTGCAGTCAGGCTGAACAACACCGAAAACAGCTTGGGGCTTTAAATCCTTTTGTACAGTTCCTTGCGCCAGATTTTACTTGCTCCAAAGCCGTTTCTCTTCACTGGGTGCAAGTAGCCTTATATCAGCCAGGAAGGCTACTGTAATTCCTGCTTAATGTGAAGGAGAGACGGTGAAACAAGGGAGCAATCCATCATGAAAATGCCTAGGCTGTAATCTCCCCAATCTCTTTTTCCTCAGTTCATGTTCTGATGATCCTTGTGGGTAAGGAGCAGGAGGAGATACAAGAACCTCCATGAAAATCCCACAGCAGTGGATATTTTTTCCTCACTGCTTTCTTGGCTTTAGGCAGTACCGCTAATTACAAACCCTGTGAAAATGATGATGAATAAATGATCTTCTCTCTTTTTATTCCCCCAGTTCTAAAAGCTATCTCATGAAAGTCATGAGGGATTTCTTATTGAACATGAACAACACATTTACATGAACACAATACATTTGCATGAACTTTGTTTTCTGGTTTGTAAGTGAAGCTTTTCTGCCAACAGTTTTAAAAAAGGAAAAGCTGAAGTTTTGAATCATTTTTGTATCACCAGGAGCTGGACAGCTGACCAAGCTGTAAGAGGTTAATAAGACATAAAAATTGCTGAGTGTTTCCACAGTTACAGAGCACCAAGTAGCTATGATGCTGACATTTTTGACATCATGATGTCGTGTTTTCTTCATGTGGTCAATATTGTTTCCCCAGTATGTCAGATCACCCAACAGGGCTTGTGCACTTGATGACATTTCTATTATCTAATCAGAATATGTTAGATTTTTTTTTAATTGAGTCTGCAGAGGATCTTGTAGAGTCAAATCATTCCTTTTGACATGCAAAACCTGTCTTCAGTATATCTGGCAGCAATTCTAGTTCTTTAAGGCTATGAGCACTTGTTTGTCCATAATTATATTGTGTGCAGTTGTTCTTTTTATTTTGTTGTCATTAATTGTCATATATCTTCTAGAAAATAAAATCAGGAATCCACTAGGGAAAGTACTCTGCCACAATTATTTTAGTAAGAATGGAAAAAGAATTTCCTTTTGACTTTTGTTGCCCTGTGCTGTAGAAGAGTGTGGAGAGAGTTCAAAAGCTCAGTTGACTTTTTAAATATAACTGTTATTATAGCATGTGCTTGTATATGGATATGTGTTATATAGTGTGCTTGTGTATGGATGTCTGAGGCAGGTAAATATCAATTCTTATCTCAAACTTTCCAGTTCCCATGGCAGGGCATACTGCCAAAGGGTGTCAGCTATACACTCACTTTCTCTCAGGGCATACAGGTATGTGGGTCTGAACCAGGCCTACTGGGGAATGTAGGGATGGCTTAGCATTGCAGGGAAATGCAGCTTTCTGAGGTGGTTTGTCAGGGACTTCCTGGAAACTGGAGGCGAGTTTTAACAACAGGTTCTACCTTATTGGACTAAACCACTTCCAGGGAAGGCTGTTCCTGTCTTCTTCTACTCTCATGTGATTCCTTTGTTGAAGATATGGATCAATCGGCATAAAACTAAGAGCTGCATGTCATTTAGGTGTTCAGTTGCCATGGCGTAAACTTCAATTGCTTCTGTTGGCATGTAAATGCTTTCTTTTCATAAGTTCAGGAACACAAAGGCATTTGTTCTAGCTAATGTATACCTCCTAGATTCCCAGGGACATACATTTATTAACACTCAGTAGGATATATATATTTTTCCCCTTTAGCTTTCTGGAAGACTCCTGACTTCACACAGTGCTAAGCTGTGCTTAGGCACTGGATGTTCTCAGTTCCTCCCATGCTCTCCAGTTTGAGGTCTCAGGTCCTGCTCTAGCATTGTGAGTGGACCTCTCCCTTGTTTTAGCACCATGCAACCTCACACTCGCACTAGGTCTTCCCAAGGGGACTGGGAGAGGATACAGCCACCGGCTGGAAAAATATAAAAAAAATAAAAAAACAGCCACTTTGGAAGCAGAAAACCAGAAGGCCCAGGGATCTTCCTGCATTTCCTTGTCTGTGCAAAGCCATCACACAAGGTTTCTTATACAGGAAATGTAACAGTCAGATTAAAGATGATTGGATGAATATTCCCCCATCTGTCCCCCACTAAGTAAGAACATTGTTAAAATGATAGATCTGAGGCTTTTTAATTCAGTCGCTTCTCTTTCTGGTTAAATTACAATTGCTGATTTCCCTCGTGTTCCTTCTCATCCCTTCAGAATGTCTTATTTCACATGAGCCAGCTAGCAGAGAAGCAGGTCTACCATGCATACCATGCATACATATTTTTTAATAGCAACACTTCTGGCAAAAGCTAAATGTCGAGATGTGCTGTAGTTGTATAGCCATTTGTGTGACATTCTCACAGCTCGCAAATATATTGATAATTAATTCAGCTTTAAAGGATTTGAGTCAGACCCTCAGCTCATGAAAATCAATGCAGATTCACTGCAATTGAGGGAGCTATGGCTATTTGCATCCTAGACCTAGACCTCTGTAATAAATTTGACATTTACATTTTAAACATCACAAATCCACAAAAGTGTTCTTAACTTTGCCAGAATATTTCAGTAATGATACTCTTGGGATAATGATACAGTAGGGATACATGTAGGGGTCACAATGTTCATGCCCTAAATCAGGAAAACAATTAACCACTAGACTTTTTGAAATCATCCACATGCAGGAAAGTAATTAGGTCTAGATCTTCACAGATGAAAAATTAGCTGCCAAAATGCACAGGTGGAATTTTCAAATAATAACTAATAAGGTAAGATGCCTAACTTATATGAATTTCTTTGAAAATCTGACCTTTAGAGCTTAATTTTAAGCTTTCCTATTATGGTTTAAAGGTGTGTAAAAACTTAGGTATGTATTTGAATATGTTTCTTGTAAGAGGATTCTTCCTTAGGCCAAATGTGAAAGTTAGTCATCTTAGGTCAAGAGGTGAGATCTGCAGCAATTTTTCTGAGTCAAGAGGTATTTTGTGGGTAAGTTCTGTGTAGCAGCAAGCTGAATAGTACCCTCTGCAGCTGAGATTAGTTCAGGGGGAATATAATACCTACACCTGGTTGTGGTCTGTGAAGTAAGATGGATTGCTTGTCCCTAGGTAAATCTGTGTGCTTCTGTTTAATTCGGTTCCTCTCATTTTTATGCTTATCTTCTTCTACTCTTATGCCCTGTGACGTTTTGCAGTGGCACATCTAAATATCCACAGTAACCTAAAGAAAAGAGGAATTTGGAAAATTGAGTAAAAATTCTCTGAAATTCTGAATATATTTACTCATCTGTGTCGAGCGGATGAAATTCACTATTTAATGAATTGTCATACTGGACTACTGTGGCCTTGGATAAATTAGAATTTCTGAATTGTTCTTTACTTTGACATCATGAAAGCACATGATAGCTCTTCGCTAATACAAGAATTTTTACCTTAAATGTCCTCCATACTCCTCTGAGTTCACCCAGGAGATCAAGAGTTCTTTTCTTTGTATTGTGCATTTTCTAGTTCTCAGTTTAGAAAGCCCACTGAAGAATAATAATGTATGATTTTGTAAACACAAGCAAAATTTCCCTTGATGGTAGGAATATGAATGAGAGACACTGTCAAACATTTAGTACCTGTCATGCACACCAGTATATCTCCTGGAAATTTCTAATCTCTTTGCAATATGCTTTTAATTTTAGAAGACAATTTTTGAAAAAGACAATTTTCAACTTTGTCCGTACTTATTCACTAAATTCTCTTTCACTAGTCCTTCAAGCCATCTGACTCTATGCATATATGAGTATATGGAATAAGCCATTTATTTTTACAGCTTGTGTCGCATATATCCTAGATGACAGCAACCAGAGGAATGTTAACTTGAGAACCTTCCTATGGAATTGAGCCATCACATGACATCATTTTTGCTTGTATGTGTTACTGTCTTTGGGAGTTTGGGCAGTTTGATATTAATCTCTCAGTTTAGGATTTATGGATGGTGAAGTGACCACTGAGAAATGATAGAAGATAGAGGGTTGTGTTCATCATTTTCAGGAAAGCAAAAGAAGAATGAGCTTAAAATTATTTTTCTTTTATATCTGATAGCAATGCAAAGCGTAGGAGGTTCCAGTTCTGTCCAGTTCTATTTAGGTCTATTTCCAGGAATAATCTCATTCGAGTTAGGGCAACCTAGTAATAAATGATAGTTTTGTAATGAATTGAAATAGGTCTAAGAGTAAAAGGTATTTTGCAGTGGACTAGATTGACCTCAGCATTATGTAATAGTTGAATTTCTTCTCACTTCTTTCTTTCTCTAAGGGAATGCAAATTATCAATGCTTGTACATGGTCTCCGCTATATTTAATGAAGAAAAAATATATTTATTCCCAGGTGTTAGCAGTTTACTTCAAACATCTGCAAAACAACATGCTACTAAGCCTGTACAACTGCAGATGAGAAAGTTGTCTTCTAAATCATGCCAAAAGCTGAAATTTGTTTAAGCTGGTCATTGAATATGTAAACAAGATAGGATTCATACAGTTCAAAGTTTGTTTTCATAGTTGATTGCAGAAAGCATGATGCTTTGTAGTTCTTGCAAGCCTGCCGAGAAACTGATTGCGACAGTACAGATTTTATAAATACAATATCAAAAGTGCTAAAACAACCTGGAGGTACATTTGTATTATATTATTCACTTTTCTTCTCTGCTTGAAAATAGTGCAAAAGTTTTATATTATGAAATATGAATATATAATAACATTGAAATATAATAATAATAAAAGAAGACATTGATATTAAATGTAGTTCTGATTTATAAGGCTCAAATAGAATTATTTTGATCTGATTATTACGAAACCTTTTTCTGCTCTCTCTACTACAGTATATCTCTTCCCTTTTTATGAATTGAAAGATTTGTCTTTTGAGGGTCCAAATTGTTCTTCTGTAAAAGTAACCCAATTCCAAAGCACTGGTTTGGTTGTCTCTTACATACATTTGAAATACTCCCCCTGCACTGTAGATTACTTTGTGAAAGACTCTGTCATGTGTTGCATGTTCTTATTACCTGCATTGTCACTGCAGAATGTGAGGAGAAACCCTGTTTAAAAAAAATCTATTCAAAAGAATGTAAAGAAAAAAAATTAGAAAATAAAGTAGGCTCTGGTACCTTTACTACTTATAGTCAAGCACATATACTTGGCAGTTTTGATAGATTTCTAATGTGGATTTACTATTGGAATCTACAGCTCCCTGTAAAATGTATTCAAAAGAACAAATAAAGAGCAATGCATAGGAAGTAAAAATGTCAGAGAGCAAAATGTCTCTTTCTAAAAACCTGCCTGCTTACAGGCCCACAAGTCTTTTCATGAACTTGTTATGAAGTTTCTAGAAGTAGACAAAAATAATTAGGAAAAAATGACCTTGAGTTTTATGCTGTGCTCAAAACAGTGACATGTCCAATCACTGTAGGGAAGGGTTGCAGATTGTGATTGATGTTTTCAGAAGAATTACAAAGTGAAGTGTATGAATGGTACCTTAGCTTTCTAACCATGTATGACAAATGTGGGCACTGTGAGAAGCCCTTTATCCCCAGATGCTGTGAAAGCACATAGCAAATTTCATATGGATGAGCCTATGAGAAGACTATGTAAGGAGCTAATCTAAAATCTCATTTTCAGAGTTGATTCTGGTGTTTCAGAAGAGAACATATCCCTGAATATAGATCTTATATCAGGAGGATTAGGACATCAGTGATTAATATGAATTTCATTTTTAGACACGTCGTGGGATTTCTATGGCATATACAGAACACTGAACTTATTGGGCAGCATATTCCATTTCAATTACAGTTTTAATGAAGAAATGACTTTTACAAGAAAAAATACTCTCATGAGCTTAATATTATAAAAAGCTGTTTCTTTTTTTCCCCTGCCCCTTAAATCAGATGTGTTTGGTTGTTCTCAATGAAACTATAACATTTTCATTATCTTACCAGGCTGTACCATGTTTTATAATGAAGAGAATTGATCTTTCTCTTTTATTTACCCCTCTGTAACTCTACTAGCACCTAGGGAAAGGGAAATGTTTCAGTGAAGTGTGGTGATAGGATTTAGGGAAACAAACCAAACCAACCAACCAAACAAAAAAATGGTTGTTAGTTATCTGACTCCCTTTCAAAGTCAGGAGGGGTTGAGTATGCTTTTGGCCTTTAAATGCAATATACATTCAAGGGAGTTTGTGCATTTAAAAATCTACTCTGAAGTCTTCAGTTTGAGTTTGGGCCTGTTTAAAGGTTTCGACAAAGCTAAATTCTGCAATCTCTAGGAAGGCTAGAAGGCAGAGGGTGCCAGTCCACCTGGCAACATTCCACCAAACCATTTTCTTCCAGAAGCACGCTATGATATTTCAGCCCATGTCATCACAAAATATTCTCTCTGTTGGTTGAGCATATCCGCAAGGGTATTAATTTGTGTTTAATTAATGTTTGTGTTTAATTGTGTTTAATTAATAAGTTTTCCCCGACGCAAAAAAAAAAAAAAAAAAAAAAAAGAATGGACATCTGCCACATGTAATTTATATAGACTGCCTGATAACTTCCAGAAATCAAGATTTTACCCAGTAAACCCAGTTTCTGCTACACTTGGTTTTGTATGAGTGATATTTTATCAATTTGCATTTGATTCACAGCTGTGAAACTTGAAGACTGACTCCTAAATTGGTTTAAACGTAGTTTAATAACTTTACTAAACATACTAAGCAATTTCTCTCACTTCTTTCTTTCAAGCATATGAGGTGTAAACTGAGGTAAAATGCAACATATGTTCCCATTCTATTGTCCTCTATAATCTTTTTAATTCTATATCAAAATGTTCTTTATTCATTTCAAGAGTTGCTTCTTTTCTTAGCTATCCCGTTATTGAACAATTAACATGGCAAGATGGAGGGTGGTTTTCGCTGGGGAAGGTTTTATCACAAGCAAAGTCCATTGAATATTTCCCTGATGAATCCTCCACTGAATTCAGTAACTAAAGCAGAATGAATGTTCCCAGTCAATTTATTAAATATTTTAAGCTTTATTTGCTATCCCAAATTTTGAAGTTTTGTTCTTTAAAAGACTCACCTTCTTTCATAATCAGAATGAACAAGTTTGAGTGAAAAATTCCACTCTGTGAAATATTAATGCTGAGGACATAGTATACAGTTAGAAAAGTGATAAAGGCCAGATTCACATGGTCAAAAAGGTATTGAAACTTGCAGTGATGAACAGTGCTCATGTTTGAATGTCAATCACCAGGGAGTTGTGAATCATATCCCTTTTCAATACACTTTACTCCCTTCACAATGTAGCAAACCAATGAAAATTGCACTGCTTCATTTCTGTATAATGCATTGAAACTGCCTGTGAAAACACATGTACAAAGTACACACAAATGAGCTCTTATTTGCAGTTGTGACTTCGATGTAAAAGCAGAATGAATACCTCCTACACAGAATTTCTTACAAAAGACTAACCTAATGTCTCATCTTCCTTTTAGATGTGGGTACTGATTTGATTTTTATGTGAAAAAAAAAAAAAAAAAAAAAAAGAAAAGAAATGATGCTTCATCAAAAATTACCTGTTCTACCTTTTCTTTATATGATAATTTTTCTATATGGAGAATTTCTCTGTCTTTCCTAAAGTAGGAGAGCTATTTGGGTACAGAACATTTTTTCTTTCAGAGTGGTTATGAAGACATGTTTTCATTTGACCCAGTAGCCTTGCTCTTCAGCCAGACTATATCACCTAGGATGTGTCCTGATCTTTCCCCATGGCTGCTCTGGTGCATTGCTGTAGTTTTAAGGAGGTATTGTAGAAAACCAATGGCCTCTGTAGGCCGCAGATGTCACATACGTGTCCCTAAAGGTCTTTTCATGTTCAGACTGTGGTACTCATTTTAAAAGAATCTTATTTGACTCAAAATGGATTGCGGCCTCGCAATAGGTTATGGAGCTAACTCAAAAAAATGGCTTTTGAATATAAATTCAGTAACGTATAATTTGTGATACTGGTAAAACTTAATGCGTCTTCCTCAGTTCATTTGTGAGATCAAAATACTTTTATAACTGCCATTTGCTGCGGTCACATTACCTCTAAACTATATATGCAAACAGTGCCAAATGTTTATTTTCTTCTTTCTTCCTCCATAAAAAGCATCCAATGCTTTTAGTGCTTCTGGGTCTGACATGTGGAGAAACATCATAGTGTGCACTTTAGGTGTTTTTTTCAGCAGCCCCTGTGGTGTTGAGAAAAATTTCCATGCTGCTTTAATGGATGACATTTCTCTGTAAGGTTTTCTTGAAAATAACCTGTGGAAAATAATTGCTCTGTCTTCAATCTGATACAACATCTGACAATGTGTAAATGTTCAGAAAGCAATTAGCAGTCAAGTTTGGCAGGAGAAAGGGGAATAGAGCTTTTTGTTGACTGCATAAACACAGAAAGTCACAGTTTGAGTTTGCTGAAGCTTATGGAAGCATCTAGTCTCACAACATACATGTTTAGAGTTGTATTAGATGTTAACATAAACACGCATTGCTATATCTTCTTGTAAGAAGTTTAAATCAGCCTTGCAAATTGTCACAAAAAATGTTTTGACCCTGGCCTACAGACTCAGAATTTCCACTATTCCAGGTTTCCACTATTTATATTCGTCTTTCCCCCCCAAAAAACAATGGATATGGGCTTTGTTATACTTTTCTGCACCCACACGTTATTTGTATTTTTTTTTTCTGTTCATTCTATATTTCCTACCCTATAATCCCAAGGATAGGAATCATTTGAGATAACAGTTTTTGCGGCTCTTTCTCTGCTCCGTTGTGGTTTTCTCTTTTCCCTGGAAGAGATCTCCAAACATTGTTTTAAGTATTTCAATGCATTTTTTCTTGATGAGATCAAAGACCTGACACATTTTAATTAATTTCTGCTCTTTTCCTCCTTCTAATATACTTGCAAACTATTGCTTCCCTTTCTCCCCAGTGCTGAATGTATTACCTACTGACACATTTGTCCGATAAACTTGCTTTTAGGACAGTGAATCACCGTTTGCTGTGCATTTTTTTTTTTTTTTATCCATTTATTTATCCATTTACTTACAACATTGCCCATGGCTTTTCTGTCAGTGATAACCATGGTTTAGACTGCCATGTTTTCCATTGCATCTGTTTCCTACTTAATTAATAAATGCTCCATTTGTTCCCAAAGCAGTAGCCCATTCATCTTCTGCTGCAGTGCACTGACCCCATGAAAAATTTCCCTGTTATAATTGTCCCGTTATCATCACTTTCTTCAAGCTGTGCACACTCTTCTGGCGCTTGAAAACTCCTGCTCAATTGGACCTTGATGGAGTATCTGGCAGACCTCACCTATTTTTCAGAATATCAGGCAACCACTTATCTTTTGTGGATAGCCACAGCATAGAAACCTCATGTGGGGTTTGTTACCTTTTTTCAGACTTTGAGCTCTACGTGCCTTTTCATTTCAGTTGCACTTTCTTCTAGTCTTTCTATTTTCAGACACATTCTGAGTATAAACCCCATTTTCATTAATTCTTATGCGTGCAGTTGGGCTGACAGAAAACTGATGTTTTTCTTTGCTCAAAATTTGAAGATGTTTTCTTAGTATTGAATTCTGGATTTTCTTCTTTTTAGGGTTCCTTAATCCTTCAAGATTTTAAGATTGATCTCATAACTTTAGAGATCAATCAAACCTTTCTTATTTCATTTTTCTCAGCTTCCTCTTTATTGTAACAGCAGTTTTCTGCTTATAGTCACTATTGTACTGTTTCCAACTATATCATTTACGTGCTTCATTTATATATAGTATTATTCTTTTCATCCTTATTTGCTCATTCTGTTTGAGTAGAGTAGAAATTATTGCAAAAATTGTTCTCTCCAAAACAAGAAAATGTTGGATAAATTATGAGCAGCTTTTTATTTTCTTTTTCTCCCTTGT
>VZSV01000016.1:7936597-7958816 GCA_013398735.1 Nothocercus julius
AGAAAGAAAGAAAGAAAGAAAGAAAGAAAGAAAGAAAGAAAGAAAGAAAGAAAGAAAGAAAGAAAGAAAGAAAGAAAGAAAGAAAGAAAGAAAGAGAGAAAGAAAGAAAGAAAGAAAGAAAGAAAAGGTTGTTTGGAGCCAGAGGGTTGTAAATTAATATTATAGATGTTAAGCCTTATACAGTAAAGTGAGTGCAACTGGAAAAGAGAAACCTATCTAGTCATATAGGGACAAGACTGTTGCATATCTATTTGACTTTGTTAAAACTGGCAGAGCACATTTTCCCTTACAGAAATTCTGCAACCATCAGTGGAACTATTCTTGGAATTTGGCTTATTCTTCTCTGAGGATACCATTTTTACAGATATAATAATTCTCATAAAGACCATTACTATGAAAAAAAAAAAGTTAATGAACAAATATGAAAATAGGTAAAATATTCTGAAATTTAATTATTTTACTTTCCAAAAGAATCTGGCTCCCTTGAATGTGGAGGCCCGCACTTGAATGTCACCAGATATTACAACAACTGCCTAGTGAGGAGCGAAGGTATTCAGAAGTATGAGTACTTTGTACAGAAACCCAAGCTAGCAGCCCTTTTTATTTTCCCTAAAGGTGTGATGTAAGATAAGTTAGGAAATATATGTGAGGTAAGTTAGGAAAGCAAGGACACTCCTGAGTGCAATCTGAGTGTGATCTTCTTTTTAAGTTTAAATACATCCTCACAATTTTACCATTTTAAAAGGTCAGGTTTTTTTTTAGTTGGTTGGTTGATTGGTAGGTCAGTTCTGGTTTTTGGCCATTCATATGGCATAAAAGTCCAACTGAGTGCAAATTTGAATTAATACAGATTATTAGAGGGCACCATATTGGAGTGGTACTATATTTAGGCTTAATTTGTACCATTGGCTAAAGTAGATGGTTTAACATCATTTGTTGGTGGTGGCTGCTTATATTACTATTGTGCTGTTCTTTATGGCATCATAATGACAATCATCAAGAATGTACTAAGGGAAAGGTTTAACATCTTAAACATCAGGCTGATGTTTAAGATGTTAAACCTTTCCCTTAGTACATTCTTGGGTACAGACACTTTCTGAAATCAGCTTGGATCACATTTCTTATCAACTAGTCTTTTGTGTTTCTCATGTAGATTTACATATGGTTACTTCTATTGCCATTTAAATTGGTGGGAATTGCCATTTAAATGTATAAAGCTAGATGGGAAGCATTAAATGTAAAATCCTACCTCCCAGAACTAGCATCTGGCTGAATTTATTCTCTTTTCTCACTGTAATGCAAGGACTTCTTCATTCATTGGCTTTTTACCTACAGAAAAAAAAGAAGAGTATGTGCTGTGGTGCTCCTATGCCCTGATTGTATTTTGTTTGTTTGTTTGTTTATTTATTTCCCATACAAAAGAGGCTTTGTGTAACTGATCCAAAATCTCAGGTCATTTTCCAAAATATATGGGAGGAGGGGGCTCATGTGATGTGTCAAAGGAGGATGCACCAAAGAGAATGCCGTGGCTATTAACTCTTTTTTTTTTTTTTTTTTTCTCATCCCTAAAAGAATGTCCTATTTCCCCTGTAGTCACCAATCGTCTTATTTTCCTCATAAAGAATATTAGATTAATCCCACTGATTTTTTTTTTCACAGGTTTTGACTAACTCCAGCAATTTATTTTGACTAACTCTAAACAATTCATATCACAAATACATAGTTGTAAATGGCCAGTAGTGCATACATATTCAGTGTAAATAAGCTCACCAAAGAGATCTTGAGGAGATGAGATAACCATTTGTATACTTTGAAAGACCACAAATCTTATCAAGCTGCAGGAAAACCAATAAGCAAAGGCACCATCCCTAGGAGATCCATTCTGACTGTTAAGTTAAAAATGAAATGAAACCATAAGTTGTGTAAGTCATATGATGTTTCTCTGCATAGAATTCTCTAGGGCTGGTAATGAAGTGTAGTAACAGTTTATGTCAGGCAAGTCAATACTTCAATGTGAAGAAGAAAAGAATGTATATGCAGACACACGCTGTGACATCTACATATGTGTGTGTATGCATGTGTTTGGAGTTCTAGCATGGTCCCAGAGGCAGGAAACCCAGAATCTCACCAATTGCTAGGATAGCATGTTTCAGTTGAAGCGGCACTTTTTATCAAATACTGTGTGTGAGCTACAGACACAAATGAAATTTCAGGGGAGACACAGACTTAATATCATACCAAAAAGAGAAATGAAAAGACACAATTTCACTGACTTTTTTTGAGGGCGGTGAGAGATCTGAAATTAGCTAATTTATTACTTTCAAATGATTCAGTTTATATTAAATGCCCTGACATATATGAAAATAATACTGTGAAAACCTATGATATGTTACAGTCCCAGCCCCAATGGGCTTACAATACAATAGATAAACACAGAGTCAAAGAAGGCGCATCTAAAAATTGGTCACTAAACTGTGATCAATGGATATTACGAATTCATGATGGATATCCCTACTATTTCTTCATGCTTCTGTAAATACATTTTTAAAAACATACAAAAAAAGTCTGCTTTTCTCTTTGTCATTCTGTGCCTATTGTTCAAATGTCAGCCCTTCTGTGTTCTCTCAACAATGAGGAAACTTTATTGATTGAGTCCTACCTCTAGCTTTGTCTAAGGGAAATAAGCATTTATTGACACTTATTGCCAGTTTTGTTATTATGAGAACAATAACCACAATATCTTCAGAATCAGAACAACGTAATTATACTTTGCACATTATTCTCAAAAATTTAATCAAAAAAAGTACATGTGCAGCAAAATGAAGACAACAACACATTACTATTATACTGTATGATGTATAAAGGTCTGGCACTTCTGGTTATGCAGCAGATTCTGCCATGCTGCTTGTAAATCTGCCTGATTCTTCTCGTGGTTTCAGCTAGATTTTGCAACTTTATAAATCAGAGAGTCTAGGAGCATTTCAGAGCACCCAGGCTTGAGTCCCATTTTTCTGCTGAATCCACTATGGTGCTCAAGGTATATCTGCTTTCTATGAAGAAGAAACCTTGGCATTAGGTTATCTTGACCTCACAGTTCAATTTGTATTATTTTTTGAAAACGATTTAGGACTTTTTTTGAGTCCTAGTATTTGAGAAGTAATGACTCATTGCTACAATGCTGCTTGAAGACATTCAGATATACTGTGCTCTATTTAATGGATCATCCATATTTCACAAGGTCCTTTTTTCTTTTCCTCATGGAGCCATTCCTAATCAAATGTCTCTTGAACTCCCTATAAAGAAATTGAAAAGACACAAGACTAATAAGCAGTGATTGTCAAAATAAGTCACATGAATTAATTGAGGTAGCTGACTCTGAGCAAGTAATAGAAACTTGGATGCCTCCTGTATTAATATTTGGAAGTGTGCACTGAAAATTAATCTTCACTGGATGTTTTAAGATTATTTTCAGCAACTGCAGTGTGAAGAATTTTTTGTAGTAATCAGCATCCTAGCTTTTAAAAAACAGGCCGACACATGGCTTGTTTGCCTTAAACGGCAAATGACTATTTAAGCCATATATTGAACGTAAACTAAAAACTTCATTGTGACAATACTAAATCCAGAAGATAATTACTGCAATTGTTCAAACATACAATCACTAGAGACCAAGTTTATTGTTTTAAAAGATGCAATTTTGGGGTGTTAATTGCCACAAGTGTTTTGGCTCAGTGTGTTTTGTCATTGGTGGGAGGGCAAACACTTTTATGCTGTAACTAACTGGATAAGATAAAGAGTGCTTCACGCTCTGAAAGCAGAATCACTCAGAACAGAAGAAACACTATCATGATTCCATACTAAATGCAATAAAGCACCTGACAAGTCATGCTGGCACAAGAAAGTGTATTCATACTATTCAAACGTTAAACATATCTCCTTGTGTTCCTTCTCCTTATCATCAGAGAAAGGCAATAGCTTCTTCCCAGGGGTGATCCAAAGCATCTACTATAGGCACCTATTCTGATTTGCCCCATGAAGACATATCTGAGTAACTCTGTGTAATGAGCCTTGTAAAATATGAGTTTCTAAAGAGACATCATGCCACCTTCCATGTGACTGTTTCGTAAATTCAGTAAATTATTGCTTTGTATCTAGTCAGCATTGATAACTATGGGGAAATCAATCAATTGCATGAGGCATAAGAGAAAGAAGGAGAACCTATGGCAACCCTGGACCTTCTTTGGGAGATCTGGCACAACCTTGCAGCATCTGTTCACCCTTACTGACTCAGGCTGGTTCAGAACTGAAAAGCAGAGAAGAAGGTGTACTTCCTGCAAGCACTCCTTATGCCCCTGAGCTATGGGTATGGGCTGAGCCATATATTGATGCCTATACAAAACAATATGTATTTATGAATTGTAGCAGATCACAAAATGCCAGACAAAATTGTTTCAACCTTCACCATATCCTCTGTACGCCTAACTTCACCTCACATTGTAACATTTCAGTAAATAACATCCTTTAGCCCTTACACTAATATACTTTTTTTCTTTTCAATAGTAATTTTAATTAATTCATCCTTTCTGACATTTGCATTTGTCTTCAAATGCCACTAGATAACAGGGTTTTAATCATTCCAAATAGCTTTTTAATTATAGACCTAATTACTTTTGCAGAAGGTTAAGCTGCACAAACAGGAATAAAACTGTTTGCTTGTGCTCTGTGCTAAGAATGATGTAGTGTTTTCTCATTAGGTATTCTGTAAACTTGCTCGGTCAGTTTTATGTGACATTTGGAAAAAAAAAAAAAAAAAAGAGCCCCAAACTGTACATCACAAAGCTAGAATTAGATTCTAGGATAGCTTAACACCCAGCTGTGTGGAACACTCATTGATCTTTTAATTAATTGTGAAATCAAAGTCAGCCATCCTTTTCCATTGCAGTGGTCATTTTGGCTGATCTGTTTAAAGAATGTAATGGTGCAGGAAAACATAACTTTCCCACTGGATAAAAAATTTCTTTGTATATATTTTTATTTTCTCGTGTTGTATATATATATATATATTCTCGTATGTGTATATATATATATATACATACATATATAATATATATAACTGTGGAGTAGCCAGTTTACTTAAACAGAAACAAAAGAGTTAATTTACACATCACACTCTTGTCTAGTATACTTAATTAGGAATGTTTCATTCTTTGTGTGTAAAGAAAGTCTGAGTAAAACCAGTGTGAGAAAGAACTCTTTCAGCCCTGTTGAAAAACATGCCAGGTGCATTTATATTTTATGGTGTTATTATTACACTAGAACAGCTGTCTAACTGCGTAGCTTAATTAGTATATCAGCTGCTACATACAGTATTTTTAAAAAATTAGAAAGCCAAGTTTAGCTCAGAAGACTGAAACGTACATATTTTGCTCTACTCTAGTCCAAATGGACTAATTAAAATTGAAAAGCCAAAACATATTCTCCATCTATGGCCCTGACTCACATTTCATAGACTCCATCTCACTAAGGCTAAATAAGCTCAAGATGCTGACATATTGACTTTCAGAGTTTATTCCACCCTTGTGCCCACTAATGATTTAACCATGTTAATATGTATATTTTAGTTATCTTGTTCCTCTTTTCCTGTAGTTTCTCAACAAAGTTTGATTCTACCCAACTGAACCTTGTTGTTGTTTTGTGCTGTAAATATATACTGGTTTAGAAAAAGTAAACTTTCAAGGGAGACAAGAATCCAAAAGAAACCTAAATACAAAGTTTAGGGCAGGTTGTAAGATTCAAAAAGTCAAACAATGTCACACATAAGAAAAGGTACCCTTAAAGATACTGATGAAACTACAAATATCTATCAAACTGATGAATTCAAAGTTCATTGTTACATTTAGATTCTAGATTTTATAAACTTCAGAGGAAAGTCCAAAGATCTGTCAGACTTCCTTTACCTGTCTGCTTCAATAAGGTTAATAGAATCTATGAAAAAAAAAATCATTTTTCCCCATTGCCTTTGGCACTATTGGGATTTGTTCTAATTTTACACATGTTCAAAATTTATGGGCAAAACACATACTCTTTCTTCTTCAATAATATATGTGATTTTTTATTCTCTTAAAAAACGATAGTAAACTGTAAGACACTCTGAATGAATAGATGAAAGCACAAAAGCAGCATTTAGAAAATGCTTTTCATCTTGGATTGAGAAAGTATTTTAAAATCAGTATTTATAGCTGTTTTTCTCTAAAAGACACTCTACAATAGTCTGGTGCCTTTTAATTTTCTTGAAATGCCACATTACTTAAAGTGAATAAAAGTAGTATATTAAAGAGTGCTGGTGGCATATCATTTTATGACAATGTTTTACTCTTCCATATGTTAATGAAGATATTATTAACAGGAAATATAGCCAGAAATATCAGAACTGTCAATTTCAGCTCTGCAAAAGTTGTTGATAAGCAAAAGACAGTGAATTAATCAATTTGTTTATTGATACAGAGTCACAAAATATTTGTTTTAGAAACTTGGAGCAACTGCAGGATCTATAGCAATGTCTGCATCAGAAGCTAAAAATATCCGATCTTATTTTTTTTAATACAAGTTCTCATGTTAAATGATGTTTTACTATCAGGTTAATATATAAATGAGCCTCCACCCCCCTGAATAAAAAAGGTGCTAGACAGTCTTGAAATTTTCTATTACAAATATAAAAAACAATAACAGTATAGTGTCCTTTTTGTAAATATCTATTCAATATTGTTAATATTAACTTTTAAGTTCAAAATATTAAAAAGTATTCTGCCGTATGGTGCAGTATCCTATAAGCACTCAGTGGAGTACGATTCAATTAAGTGAAAAATGAGGTTTACGATGTATCATGACATAGAGCAGCAATTCAAGGCTTCATACACTTTTTAATAGCCACACTCATCTTGCATACTTATCTTATTATTGCCTTATATTATAGAATATATCCAATCTGCTGATTTTATTGCTGTCTAAGATTTGCCTTACTGTACTGATGAAAGACCCCAACCATGATTGGAATCAATGTTTTGTTAACATCTTAAAATGCATAGTAAAGAGTTCTTGCAAGGAAAAATATATAATTCAAACAGCAAATAACAGTAAAACGACAGATTACTGTTATCACTAAGTCCATTTTAAAGACAGGGAAGTCAAGGCTAAATTATGTGAGTATCTATCAAATTCCAGGTCCGCATCCACAATTCTCTTGTATCCAAATTTTTAGGAAACCAAGATCCCAAACTCCTCCACAGTGGTGCATGTTGGCTATGTAGCTTCATTTAAGCCCAGATAGGAGGATGTAAGAAGAGAAACAAAGTATATTGAAGTCTTATCTAGGGTCTTAAATGTTAAGTGTTCCTCCTTGTTCATCTTTTTTTTTTTTTTTTTTTTTTTTTTTTTTTTTTTTTTTTTTTTTTTTTTTTTTCTTAAACACAGTTATTCATAATTATAAATTAAAAGCTGCATTTTTTTTTATTAAAAAAAAAAACAGAATTTTCTCAATTATATTGCAAACTGCATACATTTACTGTCAGGTACCTGATAATCACTTGGACTATGCTTTTGGGATAAAAGCTTTACCTGAGGGCTTTGGGATTTACTTACATACATTCATCAGAAAACATTTGCAATTGTTCTAAAGACTAGAATCAGACAGTAATTTGTCCAGACACAGAATTTATTAGTGTGCTTAAAAGTAGATATTGTATGTGCCTAGAATATCTGATTTGCTGTCATTTTCTCGTACTCTATATAGGTAGAGAGACAGACAGGTAAATGAAAAACAGATAAAACTGAATGATAAGTATATATAATGGGTACTTTTGTTCCAGAAAAACATCATTCCCAATATTTTTAGGTGAATTTATGTTGCCATTCATATCTGTTTGCATCGGGACAATTAAAGTAATTTTCAGCAGTGTATATTACTGGAGAAGAAGGAACAGCAAAAGCAGATTGGAAAAATACTGAAAGTTTATTCAGAAATATCTTATTCATAAGAGATTCGCTTCTCTTTGTTCTTCTCTCACCTAATATTTCATGTTGATAAATATATTTAGGACAGGTCGTGAGCTTAAGGCTTTTTAGTATGGAAATATTATTTTGTATGACTAAAATGGAGAAAGATAACTTCTTGGTCAGTGTCCCTGAAATTGATGCAACACTTACTGAACAATCCTCTAATCCTCTACTTTAAAAAAAAAAAAAAAAAAAACAGAATTTAAGAATAATATATTGCCCTACTTCATTTTCAGTATGTCAGATGATTTTTCAGCTGTGGAGTTTATGAATTCTCACAATGGTAAGATATTTCTATTGAGCCACCCTTATTCAAGGGTAATATCTTGCAGAGGTAGGATATGGAGATATCTTGGGCATAACTGGGCAAGATGGTATCATCCTTTGAGAAGTATGTGAATCCTACTGTATTTTTAAGGTTCTGGTGACATCTTTTATTTTTATTTTTATTTTTATATTTTTTAGCTGCAGTCAACAGCTGCTGTCAAGGTCAAGATTTTGCTTCTGGGAGAAGCATGGGGTCAAAGAAACAAATTCTCTTTAAGTGGCTGATAGCTGGACTCATGCCTATCAGGTCTACTGCTATTTACATTTCAGATGTTAGTCTTTATGACAAGGTTCTGAACTTCATAAAGGGAGTCGCTTGAATGTAGAAATATGAAGATAATTGCTTATGATTAGATATCGAAGTTCAAAGCTGGCAAGCAAATACTTTTAAAGTAGTGTGAGAAGAAAATTATTTGCATTGTAACAACATTGCAGCTACAAAAATTCAATCTTAAGAGTCTCAAAGCATCAACACAGATTTTGTAGTATTATTTCTACTTTTGTCTTCCTAAGAGAAACTATACCAGAAAATTCCAAAAAATACCACTGCTACTGACAGCTGCTAACACCTTTATAGACTGTTGCATTTGCAAAGAACCTGTAAGAGGATGGGCAGAACAGATGTAGTAAAAGTGTCCGCTTTTGTGGTGTTCCTCTGCATCAGAAACACACAATTAGCTGCTTGATATTTCTCTGTCCTTGCCCTTCTTGCTGCTACTCAAGGTTGATTTGGTAGCCACGTAACTGAAGTCTCATAAATGCAAGATCAGTTTTTACTTTGCTGTCCTAGGCTCATCATTTTCTTCTGCATACTTACAACAATGTACTCAAGCTGTATGGAGAAAGATAAAGCAAAAATATCTCACAGCTATTCCAGTAGCTCAGAAATAAAAAGAGTTTATCATAAGGCTATCACATATGACTACATTACCCCATTCTTCTCACTTTCTTTTGCCAAATGAATGAAGACAGAATAAATTAACTAAAGAACTTAAGGCAGAATATCGTTTTATAGCGTAAAAATGTATAAATAGGCCTTAAGATTCAGGACTCATAGGCAAAACGAGGGAAAAACAGAAATTACAGGCATTGAGTTGTGAGCAATATAATTTTGTTCTTGTATTAGCTTTACTGATTGTCTAGAGTTAAACAATTTGTCTCCCTGAGTTATTTAAACATAGACACCCAATGCTATCTGTGATGCACTAGTGTGTAGCTGTACAGCTATCACTAGAGAAGATCATGCTTTGTATGCCCTGACATGCTTGCCAGCTTGATGCAGATTTATCAATCACCCTAAAACATACCAAGCAACACTACAAGTCTATGTGTAGGTAAATTGTGATGAATCCGTAGTCAGAAAAGCAGGAAGCTGTAGAACTATTGATCTGGCCAAATAAGGATGTCTGCTCTGAGCAAACATCTCCTACCACCCACTGACTATATTGGCTATAGTAGTAAGTTCATGGCTTAAACAATATCTCATCAAGAAGCTAGGCTGGGTACCATCAAGCATCACAAATTATGTTAGATATCACAGTGGGGACAAGTGAATTCAAGTTTTATTCACTCTAATTGGAACTTACACACATACTAGGGAATTTAGTTGCCTAAAACGAGGGCATCTTCTTTTGTTTTAGGTGCTGAAGCAGTATTGCAGTTGTTCTTCAACTCCTGCTACAGAGGCATGCAGGCCTTATATAAGCCCTACACTATATCTCAGCTTTGATGTCTTGTATGGCTGGTGCACAGTATTAGATGTGTGTTTAGGCAACTGTACTCCATTCATGTAGAGAGCTAAATTTAGGTTTTAATCTGAAGTTGAATCCCGTGAAAATTTGTTCACAATTCTTTTTTTTTCCTAAAGAACCTCAGTGAACATTACTGAGATGTTGTTTATTATATTAAATTGCATGTTGTGTAGAAAGTAATAGTTTAGATCTATGCTAATATTCATAAATAAATTAAAAATTCTTGAGCAGTCTTGACCTCACCTTATTTAATGAACTTGCAAAACCATCAGGACTGCTTTTAGCATTAGGCAACAACTCATAGAATCATAGAATCATAGAATGCCTAAGGTTGGAAGGGACCTCTAGAGATCGTCTAGCCCAACACCCCTGCACACGCAGGGTCACCTAGAGCATGTGGCTCAGGACTGCGTCCAAGCGGGTTTGGAAGATCTCCAGAGAAGGAGACTCCACAACCTCCCTGGGCAGCCTGTGCCAGTGCTCTGTCACCCTCACTGGCAAGAAATTTTTCCTAAAGTTCCTGTGGAACTTTTGGTGTTTCAGTTTGTAGCCGTTTCCTCTAGTCCTGTCAGCGGCCACCACTGAGAAGAGGCCGGCCCCATCCTCCTCACTGCCTCCCTTGAGGTACTTATAGACACTACTTCCTTGTCTCACAACAAGCTATTATATAGGTGCTAATACAGGAGTTTTGTAATGATTCTTTTTTAATTTATAATCAGGAAAACATTTATGCAGAATAATATTGTCCAAAGATATCTTTTGTCTTCACCAGTGGCAGCTACAAATCAATAGCAGCAACAGCTATTATTTGCTTCTGTGAAAAATTCTGTACTTGAGTGCTCCCTGCTTATCATGCTTTAAGAAAATGTGATCATCCCAGTGAATTAGTTCATATAACAGAGAAAATTGATTATGCTGCATGCTCATCATAATAAATGTTAATAATGTTAATCTGGATTTCAATAAGGAAAAAAAAAAAAAACACAGATTAAGATAAGTGAAATGTGAGCCTATCTCACCATGTATGTTAGAGAAATGTATTGGATGAATGTGAGAACACTGGCTTTTTGGAGAAGTTACAAGCATCTTTCACTCATTAGAACCTGGCTACTTCCGTTTCTGCTAATGCTGTCTTTACATCTTGCAAGACTATTAGTCACTCATAAATAAATATAAAGATCTTTGGTATCATCATTCTCCACATGCTGGAAATACAATCTTAAAAAAAAAAAAAAAAAGAGATGACTCCTATATGGTTGAATCAGTAAATCCTGGTGTGTTATAAGTCATGAAATGCTGTTTCACTTCAGTGCAAATGAAGACAGACTTTACATTTATGAAGAGTATGAAGGGTGATCACTGGACATAATCTATTCTCCTAGGGAGATATATTTAAATGCTTTCTTCAGATCTTTTATGAGAATAACTAAACTTTGCAGCATTTATTCTGCTTAGAGCAATTTTCCTTTCAAATTAATATCACTTAGAATGTGGGGCCATCAACATCTTTCCAGAGCTATTTTTTTATTTAAATATAAATAAAATAATATTGTAAATTAATGACTCAGAATTATACGTGATAAGAGTAAGACTTCAGATATAAGAAAATTAGATAGTCTCCCAAGGTAGTTATCAAGGCCTAGTTCTGCTGCCTATTTTGCCTTCATCAAAATACTGTCATGCTATTCATAAAATGAGCCCAGTCTCCTTCTCTTGAGCCTCTGTCCTGAACCAAGTGAGTAGGGGCTGTGACTTCTTTCCTTCGAGAAGAAGGGTAACCTGAACTGGAGGTAGCAGTGAACATTTCTGGCAAAAGATGCTCATTTTCATCCTTTTCTGCTGATAAGTAGTGTCATGGATATCAAACCTTATACTTGGTCTCTGATTCAGCATCTGCAGACAGCCAATGCAGCTGTCCCAAGCCTTCTGGCCTAATCTTTGGCAGAAACAATCAAGGAGATGTGGCATTGTATTAATGACATGGAGTTGCTTTTATGAGAAGAGATAGTGAGAATAGCTCTTAATGGAAGATAGACTTCTTGATGTGAAGGGAAGAGAGGCTGAAGTCACAGACAGAGAGATCTGTGTGATCCATTGCCTTGAAAGATCCTAAGTGCAGAGGTTTGATGTTTCAAATGGCTTTGGAAAACAGTGGATCAGGCAAAGGAATAAGGAAAGGCTAATATCTATTGTGCTTTGTACATGATGAACCAATCCTACAAGTTTAATGGCTACTTTGTGTTATGTTTAAGAGCCACTGCATGGCATTCATTTTCAAAAAAAAAAATCTATCCACTAGACTTCTCATTATCAATCTGTTCCTGACAGAATGCAGCATCATTATGAAAATCCTCCATTTCTACAATTGATATTGGCATGGAAAAACAAAAACACATAATTAGTTGACATAAGTACTATAGCCATAGTCAGTATTCCCAGACAGACAGAGCTAATTAGTTGTCTGGTGCCAAGAGGTCTTATGAGCATTTTGTTTTCCGAATAGACTAGTGCATACGACAAATTTCTAACGTTAACACCATGATGGAATTTCACTTCTCAATAAATGGAAGTGACATTGTCCATGTTAAAAAGTAAAACTTGGCCTTACTTCTAAGGAATGAGCAAAGTATACTCTGCTGTAAGGTTGAAAACATTGCTGCCACTTAGCAAAACATGCTATTTCAATCTCACTGTGTTCCTTGAGGAAATCAAGTTGTTGGCAGATTTCCTGTTTCACTCCAGGAACACCCCAGGATAGAACAGATAACACATGACACTGGGAGAGAAAGGACAAACAAATGAAGTAAATATGGAGCATTGCAATGTTAAGCAGACCTAATAGCTGAAAAGTAAGAAGTATAATGACAATTAATGTATAACTGAAAAAAAAGATTGTCATTAGAGTAATGAAGTTTTTCTGCTGGCACATTTTTGTTCACAAGATAAAATGTATTATAGGCCTATTATACAAAGCTTCTCTTGTGGAAGACCCCTTTTATTCCACAGATTATTTTCAAATGGAAATTTTTTAGATTAAATCTTCTTTCTAGATATTTCATTTTATCTTTATAGATATAACATATTTGTCCAGTTCAACATGACCTGATTTTGAGTATAGAAGTCTTAACATATGTTGCTTTTTATCAGAAGTTATGTTCTTTGCAGCAGCATTTCAAAATTGAAATCTTCTGAGATCTATTGTCAAGGCCAGTGCAGACATTATGTTTTAGAAGACAGAAATTCAAGTTTTAGTTGTTTGATTCTCCTTTACATTTCCAAAACATCTTGCTAGGTTCTTATAGCACTGTTAAAATCATCCAGTAACTGTTCGAGGAATGCGGACAACTGTATATATTGTCTATTTCTATCCTGTTGCTGAATACTTTATGTTAGAAAAATAAATCTAAAGCTTCAGGAAAAGAAAGAAACAAATTCTCTGTTTACTTAAATCCTGGACATGAAACTGTTTAGACAAGGAAAGATTTTAACTTCATTTACAAAGTGTAAATTTAGGGAAACTCCAGTGACTTTGGCAGAAAAAGTATAAATGTTATTTGAGGGAAATGAGCTCAGAATTTAGCTCGTAGACCTCTTCATAACCCTCAACTGAGAAATGACAGCAGCTGATATGTTGACTGATTACTTAATGTCTTCTGAAAACCAAATGTTATAGTGTTTACCAAAAATTACAAGGAATTACATATTTAGGAGATGTAGATGAATAATTCATAACAAATAATTTATTCAGTGAATTTCACCTCTTTGTGCAAATTGAGTAGATTGCAATTTTCTTGAATATATATTCATTAATTGAAATGCTTCAGTAAATAACTGTCCATTTGCTCAACAGGAGTATGACATAGAAGGTATTCAGAAAACAAAAATAATTTTATTTCAGAGAAATAGATTACTTTTTTTCTGAAGTGATATATTCCTTTAAAAATATTTCTTGCAACATTTCCTATTGAAATGTGACTTGAAAAGAATGATTTACTGACACTAGTCATCAACTTTTCCTTAAAATTCTTTGCTTCTGTGAAAATAAATGTACTTATATCTACTGCTACAATTAGAGCTGCCTTGAACATGAATTTCATTTTATGTCAGTAGTGTTGTGAGCACAATCTAGTTCCTATTTTTTGAACTAAGAACCTCTTCTCCTGAGAGACTGTGGATTAAAACTTTTGTTATAACACTGTTGTTAGTAACTTAGCTTGATTACTGAGTTGGTGTTTTCTTTCAGTACAGATATACTTGAATTTCTTTTTTTAGCTTTATTTAGCACTAAGTTGTTTTCTAGGACAAAGCAGTTATTTGTTCAGCCCAGTTCTATTTTCACATCCACACTGTATCTCTTACAGGCCATCAGGTGAAACTTATCTATTGTTTTACTGGAATCAGTCAAGTTTGCTGTTCATCGTCTGTAACACTGTTATGATGCATGAAGAAAGCTGCTTATGATACATGTAATTAAATGTAATCCTTATGCATTTGTGATCTTCTCCAGATGTTGTAGAAATTAAAGAAAATACAAGGCCTGTTTTTGCCTTTCTCTTGAATATGTCTTGGGCTAGAGAAAAACAAAATAAAACAAAACAAAAGAACAAAAGCACACCTGCCTCTTATCAGAAAAGAATTCCTGTAAGAATAAAAATAAATAATTGTCTGTTGTTCTTTTCATTCTATATGAAATATTTCATTTTCAAAATAAAAGAAAAAAAAAGCAAGGAATAAGAAACCACACACCCTGAGTAATGAAGAATTCCTTTAAAATGTGCTTGGGGATCACCAATAGGATCTTATAAACTTGAGTCCTTTTCCTTAAGTAGGCCAGGAGATGATAGGATTGGAAATGCTTAATGGGAAATAACCTATCCACTAAGCATCCCAGCATGGAAATGTCAATCCTTCCTGCTACAGTACGGTCTCTTTATAAAACCACTTCTGTAATTACTAGATATGTGTTTGCTTTTGTCTAAATGCACTGCATTTGTGCTCCTTCATCTCCCTTCCTTTGCTGCGCACATGCTCAGGTTTTCTTCCTACTGAAACCAGAACATGAAGTGATTTTGCTAATCCAGATCTCACAACAAAATGTAGGAAAATTGATGCCTGGTTCCCTAGTATGAATGTAGGCTCTGAGATAGGTGAGATACTCTCTAGCCATGTTTATAGAAACAAGCTCTTAGCCTCTACAGCAGCAAATATTTAAGCACTTATATAAAAGAGTACATCAGCAGTGTGCAGTTGATGTGCATCCTTATCCACTGCCACGTGTGACATGGTGTTGAGGGCACACTCCAGGGAGGCAAAAAAGGTATTAGAAACTCCCTCTCCCACATCTCCAAGGAAAACTCTAGCCTATAGTATTTACTATGGTGTTAAGAACAAATATTTCCTCCATACTCTGAAGTTTAAAGAGTTGAAAGATGGGAATAAAAGATACATGTTCTTAACTGCAGCGCACATGTCCTCAGCACAAACCAAAGCAACGAGGTGGCAGCAGAAAGAGGAAACAATACTGTGGTTCAAAACACCCTGAACTATTAAGTTAATTTTAACAGTCTCAGGGACAGTCTGAAAATTGGCCCCTCTGAGGACTACTGTTTCCCTTTAGAAGTCAATTTACAATTAAGATACAAACTATATGCTTTCTCTGGTTGCTCAACAGAGTAGCACAAAAGAAAGTGTTCATCTTGGAGTGTGAGTTCATGATGTTTCCCAGAGCTTAACTTCTGTATCACAAATACTATTGCTGTGATTCACAATTACAGTAGAGATACCAAGGAAAGATGATGGCCTGGAGACTGATAAGGTCCCTCAAGTATAAGGCCCTTTCATATAAGAATATTAGCAAAGCAGTACATCATTGTGAATCTTCCACGAATGTTTAGTAACTAGCTACTGTGGTGCTTTGAGGCAGAAAGAAATTCTTTTTCTTCATCTTCTTCCCCCATGACCCCTGTAAATCTTTAAAGTTCATATTCACTTTTAAGCATATAATAACTACAATAAAAATCTACTACCTTAAATCAGGATAAAGTCATTTGCTTAGGCTTGTTTTACATGATTTTTTTGCAGTATCACTTGAATTCGGAGCTTAATATTCATAAGATAAACCTATGCAAGTAGCCTGGGACAATTAGTTGTTACACATTTCTCATAGATTTCATTGGCATTCATTAACAGAGCAGACATACTTGGATACAAAGCAGGATATCCTGCATCCTGATAGCACTGAGGAATGTTTATGGGCTTGCCAAGAAACCACGAAACTCCACTTGTTTTTTGTTATCTTGAGATTAACACTGTGAGACAATTAAAGATGTGATATTTGGGCTTTATCCACCATTGATTAGCTCTACCAGCAACCCTGGGATCTAACTAGAACCCACAGAGAAAGTAAATGTTATTAAACTTATTTTTCCTTTGCCAGAACAAGAGTAAAATGGAACAGCTAAGCACGAAATGAGATTGAACTTAAAACACTCAAACACAAATGCTTGCAAATCCTTTGCAAGAGTACACTGCTTTCTTAGCTTTGATGTGTTGTCCTAGGAACAAAATAAACATCAAGCCAAAGAGTATCTTAAGAAAAAATCTGGAGAAGTGCTGAATGGCCAGGTTAAATACATCAGATTTAATGAGTCTTGAAATGAGTTTGTTATATTTTCAAATGATTTTAAGTTTTCATAAAATAAAAACTAGGAGAAAAAAAATAAAAGGAAATAATATTCTGAGTTCATATAAATGCTCATACTTTTGCTGCTAATTTGTTTCTTTACCTATCATTAGATAATTTAATGTGGTTAACAGAAAATGAATGTGCTTCTAAAATAAAGGATGAAAAAGGTTTTATGAGCGGCAGAAAGAGGATAAGGTAGCAGTACAACAACAGCTGTTTCCTCTGCATATTTTTTCTTTATAGTGTTTGTTACCTTAAGATGTCACTTTCCATTTAATTGCTGGGTATAGGTTGTCAGAAAAGCTTTATGTTACCAAAACCTGCAAAAAACTTCACTGTACATAAGCCCTCTCTTTGTGCGCATCTATGCATCAAAGGTGATATCAAACAACTTCTCGGCTCTAACATGAGATCTATGTCCAAAAGTCTCTGGACAGCATTGGGATATATCTACATTCTTTCAATCTCTCTTGAGCCAATTATTTTGGGAAGGGAAATAGCTTCTTCCTTATTGCTGAACAGAAAGGACATACGATGTCCATGTTTATGTGAAGACTGCCAGTACAGAAAAAGGGATTTTTGTTGCCCTTTTAAAACAAATGTTAATTTCATTTTTCTCAGCAGATGGTCTCTTGGTATGGAACTACTTGCTGAACTGAACACAACCAAGCATTTCTGTCCAAAGGACAAAAAAAAAATTAAGGACCTAGGCTTAATTTTGCTCCTTTTCTATAGTTGGCTTTTTTATCTGACTATCTTATATCCTATGTGGATGCGTGTAGCTATGTTCTTGTGAGCAGATTGCTCACTAACTGCATCACCTTTCATTCTAAATATATTGAACTAGTTATTTAAATACAAATTGGTAGTTTTTAACTATTTCTTTTTACTCTTTCAGAAGCAGAATTCCTGAACTACTTCCTTACCCAGTCTCAGGGAGAAGATTGCAAGTTGTGCCCATATGCTCCTCCTACCATAGATGTTTGGATGGGTATAGAATATTTGATTCTTCCTCAGTGACTAAGCTAAAACATGCCTGAATTAATTTGGACAGATTTGTCTCATAATATTAGCAAGAGTAACAGGATTCTTTTGAGGTGTTGCAGTTAAAAATAGCCATATATTTGCAGCAATTTGCATTTACTGTTAACAAGTTCTCTATGATAAACTAAGATTAAGGGTGAATACCATATGATTTTCTTCCTTGAAAAAACACTAAATTTGATACAATTGCATCAGGATGAAAGAGAGAGCTGGTAAGAGAACTGACAGACTCTTGATTTCACCAACTTTAGACTGTCTTTCATCTGTCTGCTAATCAGTAGAAGCTGTTATGTATAGCCTCTGTCCTAGACAGAGGAAGGAAGCAATTACACCTCAGAAACCTGTACCTGCAGACATGTATCTCTCAAGGTGGTTTGTCATATATTCTATTCCTTGATAGCTGTGCTTACAGGCACAATTTAGGCCACAGATAGTAGAGAAATCTGTTGGGTTGTATAAGCTTTTCCTACACCAACAGGAGAGGGTTCTCTTTCACGCATTCTCAAATGCATTTTTTGTTTCTTTTTTTAACTTGACAGCATAAATTATTTTCTCAGTTTTGCACATTATTCTGGTCATGATAGTGAACACTTCACTTTTCTGTCAGTCCTCATTTGGATGCAAAAACTGCTTTCAAGATGTGCATGGCTGTTCTTGATTAAGATATTTTTCTTTTACATGCATAATCATAGAATCATAGAATTATTAAGGTTGGAAGGGACCTCTAGAGATGATCTAGTCCAACTCCCCTGCACACACAGGGTCACCTACAGCATGTGGCTCAGGACTGCATCCAAGCAGTTTTGGAAGATCTCCAGAGGAGACTCCACAGCCTCTCTGGGCAGCCTGTTCCAGTGCTCTGTCACCCTCACTGTCAAGAAATTTTTCCTTAAATTCCTGTGGAAGATCCCTTGAAGTTCCATTTATGAGGAAGAATAATATTGGAGTGGAGCTCTGCTTTGCAGATCTGAGAAGAAAACTCCAATTTAGGAAGTTGGAGTTTTAGAAACATCCTTCTACAACATGACATAAGCAATTCAATACCCTACCTTGTATCTTCTATAATAAGGGTCAAATTTTGCAGTCATTTTTATGGTATGGACCACATTCTGCTATGTCTATCTTGGCTGAGCAATACTTACTTGATTTAAATTGACTGTTCATAAATTAAATTATTTTATGAAAGCAAAAATGACAGGAGCTGGCTCACTAGCTTAATCAAATTATGCATTCATATATATAAAAATTGATCTCATACTTTCAAGGGTTTATTTCAGAGTGTGCATATGTGTGTGAAAGAGAAGGAGAGGAAGAGACGCATGTCTGCTAAAGCTGTAAAATGTGGAAGGTAGATATTTTAATCCATTAAAGGATTCTGAATTCTGTTAGGTCAGTCTTTCCATTTGGCCCGGGAATTCCATTAACCCATTTAGCCAAAGTGCCAAAGGGTATCAAAAGTGCCAGATACAAATAACTCCCATACTAACGATCATCAAAGAAATGGCCTCTATATGCCTAACAGCAAGAGAACTTTATCTCTGTTGCACCCAAGAACTCTTCATGACAGCTTCCTAAGAAGAAGAATGAAGACGGTAAAAGGAAGTCAAATTCATGCTTTCCAGAATAAGCTGGGAACAGACACAGGATTTTTATCACGAGATTGTTAACACACATTTAGTAATAGCCTATTTCCAGTTTTCAATATTTAATATTTAGAAAAGGCTGTTGGTTTTACAGTTCTAACACTTAATTCTAATGCTTAAAGATTAAAAGCAAAGTCCTCTTAAAAAAAGTCATTTCAGTTAAGCATTATAACTTATGTGCAATGCTACAGCAGAAATCCTGCTACAGAAGACTTCCTGTGCCACTCTAGAATTACTGCCATTTTGCTCTGGCTTCTTCTCAAAACATAAAAACAAACACTCACTTTTAAAAGGAATGGAAATATCCTAAAGGACAATATTAGCACATTCTCCCACTAGTGAGAACAATACGAAGTATCTATCAACTCTGAAGCAAATACTAACGGTGACCCAAGCTGTAGTTTTTACCCTTCTCTAGGAACTCAACACAGAACACTCTCATCTGTGGCTGGGCATGAGACCTGTTGCATTTTACTCTCTGTAAACTGTGATTAAAAGAGCAGGGGGATCACCAGCGATACAGCCCTTGGGCTCTGGTGCTCCACAGATCTCAGATGCAGCAAAATTGCCCATACTGCTTGGAAAGTAGTTTCCATCATATGTTTAGGTAGTCAGTCTGCTATAACTGACTCTCATCTCTAGATATTGCCACAGGGATACAAGTAACCGCTACCATCACCACCACAGTAAAACATAGCAAATAATTAAGTTAGTAAATCAAAGCCAGTAAAGCACTTGGCTCAACAGCATTTGGTGTTTAAAAACCCAAATTTTCAGTTTCCTAAAGCATAGGGTTTTGTTTGTTTGTTTTGTTTTGTTTTGCAATCAATATGTGATAGAAAGTAAATCTGTATTTTATAGAGAAAGGCTCCACCTACTAGTATACAATGATAAGAACCTTTCAGATTTCCAAGTTTTGAATTTTTGAAACCTTTGTGTCTGCCCATCTATCATCTTATTTGGGAAAAACAAACAAACAAGTAAACAAAACAAAACAAAAACATAATGCTGCTATAAATCCCCAAATAAATAAAGAAATAAGGCCTGAATATAAAAGGGGTTATACCATAAGATCCATGTGTGTTTTAGTCCTTATATATCTCTAAAAATAGATCTTTCAGTGCTATATTTTCAGTATTCACCTATAAATAATATCATACAAAAATAGGTAGGTTATGTGTTGCCTGTGTGAAGAAAAGGGATTGTCATCTATCACTTTTCCCTCAGTGCTGAGCAAAGCCTAAAATCTTCACAAATAGCTTTACTCATATTTTATATGTATGATTACACAGATTCTCTTCCTCTACATTTTTTAACTGCACTTGAATAAAATACAGAGACTCCATATATACAGGGTTTATAATGAAATTCAAACATGTTTCTAATTCCTGTCATCATCACTATTTTACAGCTGAAATCATTGGAATAAACTGTCTCTTTTCCAGATATTAGTAAAATCCCTCCAGCACATCCACTTTATATAAACTTTGAAAATAGCTTTTGTGCATGTTCTGAGATTCAAATCCATTTCTATATAAGGAAAGATTCTGGGGATATTTTGCAATTTTGAATGCTAATGACCACTACAATTAAAAAGCTGTACACAACACATTATGCATAAGTTCCCCCCACAAACAGACACAAGACTTGTTTGTGAATCGCAGTCACTAGTTCCAGAGCAAGCCAATATGCAAATAAAATAAAAATGCATTATTTATATGATGTTTGCCAAAGCAAAGGTACGGAAATGTAATCTAGAGTATAAAATTGTAGATACGGATGTTTTTAACTGTCATATCCGCAATTAATTATAGTATACCACTCATTTAAGTAGCCAGAAATGTTTTGTTTTTCACATTTCAAAATGGCTGAGGAATATTTGTTCTTTTTTTTCCTACTTATACCACAAAAATTATGTTTCTTAAGGACTGCTAAAGATTATATTTTAATCAAATACATATTTTGCATTAGTGTTCCATGAACATTCTCTTGTCATTTTTCTACAATAAATGCTCTTCCACACTCAGAGGAAGAGAGAGACGCAAGGGCAGCTCAGGGATTTCTTTATGCTGTCCATTTGCTTTGTGCACTAAATTCACAGGAAAAAAGACACCTTAATTGCCCATTTCTAGGAGTACTAGATGTGTTTTATTGACTTACATTGTGATTCTCTGGAAACACTACCGTGCTCTGAGGTGTTTGCTTACACGTTTTCTTTTTTTTTTTTTTTCCTAGCAAAGCGACTGTGAAATGGCATTTCTGATCCACACATGTGTGTTTGATGTTTGCTGCCATGGGGAGCAAAAGCTTCTCCGCTGAGGATCTAGTTCTCAAAGCAGATTCTGTTAGTCCAAAAGAAACAAAAATCTCTTATATCTGGACTTAAGAGAAGAATGATTATTTTCAAGTCTGGATGAACTGTGTCATTTACAACAAGCAAAGGCATTTTCTCAGAAAAGCTGAACTAAAAAAATATCCTCTCTAGTGGTTTCCAACTGTTGTTGTTTTCATAGGCTGTTGGGTGTCGCCCCTTCACCAAACTGTCCCACATACATATCACTTTGATAAGGTAGTATAACAGCCTGTGTGGGGTGGTAGAGTAACTCATCAGCTTCATCATTTTTCACTTGTTTGTGTTTCTAGGAAAAATTAGCTCCCATGCCAACTCCAGAAATTCTGTTCATGATACTACTACTACTACTGCTACTACTGCTACT
>VZSV01000016.1:7967863-7978225 GCA_013398735.1 Nothocercus julius
ACTGGTTGCATCCCATTATGTTGCCTGGAACATAAAGTTTGCCTGGAAACTGCGCTTATGGGTTGATTTTGCTATGTGGGTTGATTTTCCTCAATAGCTTTGAGAAAATAAATAAATAAATAGATGATAAACTCACAGAAGTAATATGTGTTATAATATTGCACAGGCTCAAATATTCAATTTGGATGTAGGAGATCCAAAGAGAAAAAAAAAACAATGTTTAAAAGAATTAAAAACCAATCTTTCATGAAAATATTTATTGGCTGGAAATTGTTCCTGTTTTCATGTACAGTTTTTGCAAAGTTATTTTCATCAGGTAGGACATTTCCATTAGAAGCTCCAAGGCTGTATGTACACACTGCCCTTTGACAACTGGCATTTGTGGAGCCTCTGGGTCTGTTGAACTGAAGTTATTTTTCAGTAGCTGAAGCTTTCTGTTCTTCTGATGTATTCACAGGATCATTCCCAGATTTTATCTTCATGACAGCTGTGATGGCAGGCTGGTGCTCAGTTCTGGGAGCCTGGAAACACTCCTGTATCTCCCAGCATAGGTACAAACCTTTTCAGAGTATCTTACAGCAAGTGGTTGTGTAAACAACTAAAAGGTAGGTGCTCAGGGTGCATTCAATTCTCTCATGTATTATCTTTCCCAAGTACTCTTGTGGGAAATCTTGAAATATCTACTGATGTTGCCTTCATCATTTTATAGGCTCAGCCTTTCAAGGTGCATCTATCCCAGAATATTATAAATCCTCAGATACCTTGCACCAAGAGAGTGCTTATATAACTGCAGGAAATGGTCACTGAAAAATATAGCAGACATTTGTGAAAAGAAAAAAAAAAAAAAGAACAAAACAAAACAAAAACATTGTGCATTACTTGCAGATTCCGTCTTTTCCCTTTGTCAAGAATTTTCGTTTTTTTCATTGAATTCACCCAAATCGATTTTTCCCCTCAGTTTTTCATTTTTGTAGCTGAAACGGAAAATCAGTGATTCTCAGACCTTTAGTTGAGAATCATTAACTGGTAATAGAATGCCTCAGACTTGACTGACTCTGGTGCTATACCTTCATCCTTCCTCATGGCCTTTGTAACACAGTAAAGTTTCTCTTCTCCTAATTGCTTCTTTTTCTGTTTCTTTCTGATCACTCATCCCCTTCCCTTGAGCATATCTCACTTCTTTTATTTTCTTCTACAGCTTATACAATTTCTACATTTATTATATCACTGTAGCATCTCTGTATCTTCTCCCTTCCAGCCTTGTGCAATTGATTTTTCTCTTAATCTCTTTTCTCTCTTCTTTTGCTCAATCAAGTTTCCTTTTCCTCTCCTTTTGGTTCTTTCCCTTCTTTATCTCTTATTTTCCCTTTCCTGGTGCTCTTCATACCCTTATCGTTCCACTGATTTCGATGTCATTCTCAATCCCCACTCTTTTTTTTTTTTTTTTTTCAGTTACTTTCTCCCAGTTCTCCTGGTGTGCCTGATAGATCCTCCATTTTAAATTGTTCTCCTTTGCTATTTTCCAGACTTTTAAATAGTGGTTCTAAAAGCCTGCAGCCTTTGTAAGGAGCACTGTTTTTCTATGTGTTGTTTCTTTTTATATTCTCTATTAGATAGAACTGTCTTTGCAAAATCAGTGCTTTGAGGGAGATGAAAAAGATTTCAGTGCAACTACCACATATAATGCAAACTTACACAGCATCTACTTTTCCTTCTTCATCTCTGAGTAAGCAATTCCATGTGGTCATTAGACATAATAAAAACTCAGCCCTTTCTATTAGATTTTTTTCATTCCCCCCAAATGCTTAGTTTCACAAATAAACCAACATTTTTCAAAACAATCATCATCTTTCTCTTCTTAATATAGCCAAAAAGTAGAAAGTTTTTTCTTACTGTTGAGTCTGAGGTGCCCTATTATTGGTGGAAAGAGATCTATTCATTTCAAGTCATTCCAGTAGGGACATTGATTGTCTAAGTCATCACAAAATAATGCTAGTGATTACTATTCCCAATCTCTGTTAGAGCACGGATGACAATGGCTGAATGTAAATATACAGTACTAACAGTGTAAACAGAGCACAAACAATGTCAATACTGTATTCAAGCACAGCTCAGCAACACTCAAGAGAGTCAGACAAACAGGACATTAAACTTGTAAAATTAAGCAGTTGATCTCTCAGAATTAGAACAAGCAAAGGTGAGCACTGTACACTTCCTCTCCCCTCCCAGTCCTCACTCCATCATTTTATTTTCCTCCAACTTACTCCCATTAAGGTTAATTTTATTTTAGGATTAAGTTGAGAAACGATTTCACCTTCCTACTTCTGTGACTCTGATGTCATGTCATTCTGCAAGATATTGCATTGTTTACAGAAGAGAAGGTGGATCTTCAGTAGTAATGGAGTATTTTGGTCGGAATCCTGGGTTTATATATGCTGAGATATTTTTATTGTTAAAAAAATATAGAGAACAAGATTTTGATACAGTCTTTCTTGCTCTCTACTAGGACTCCATCAGTTAAATTGAAAACTAAAGGTGGTATGGGGAAACAAAGATATATATCCATTATACTAGAACCAGATTCTGTTGCAAGGTGATGAGTGTTGTTGCTGTTTTCAATGAGCTTTGACAATCCCCATGACAAGCCATATCTCTTAAGACAGTGGAATAACAACATTGTTCTCTTGTCTCCACTAGAGGTGACCATCCTCTTACAAGAAAGGGATGGTCAATAGACATGATAGAAAATCTGTAAATCTGCTGAAAAATATGGTAATTTTATTGAAGAAGTAAAAAAAAAATGAAAACAATAAAATTGATGCTTCACTTTTTCTCACTAAGCACTAAAGTTATAGTTTATTTTTAAATAGGATTTAAGGTTATGAATGTAGATAGAACATAAATAATATTTATATGGAATACAAGACTGTTCTTATACGAGAAAGGGTTTGTCTTTTTCTTTTTTAAGGGGTGGGGGGGTAGGGAGGAGGGAGGAAAAAAGAAGGCTATAGACCACACATGCTATTTAGTAAAAATAGTCTTATTTTTATTAAAAAGAATAGATATAGATATTATAATATATATATATATTAAAAAGAATATCTATATATCTATATATATATGCCAGAACATGTATCCTAACAGAATAAAAATATCTTTTCACATTTGATTAACAATGAAAGGTGAGATTTATCTCTGATACGGAGAAATAGGTGCTTAGGATCTCACCTGAATCTAAAACAATTTATTATTTCCTAAATCTAAGGTTACTTATTTTGCTATATTGATTCTCTCTAGTTGGCCTTACATGTTCTTGTGTGCTCACAAGAGACTCTACCTGGGAAGCCATTTATATATGGGGTTTATATGAGGTGGTGCTGCAACATGAGTATAGACAGACAGGCAAACAGTGATGATGCCATCATGATGGCATCTGTATCTTCCACTGGGGGAATGCATAAGTTTTGCTTAAAAATCTGTTTCTCTTCTTGCTACCACAACCATGTTTCTTCATCTGACACAAGATAGACTGAATTAACCAGAAAACTGGACGCTCCTCTCTCTCCTCTTTTCCACTTTCCCTTCATTTCCCACTTGCCACAGAAGGATGAGTAAGATTTCATTTGGGAGCAAGGTGGCACAGCTGGTGCCAGTATTATCTGTTTTAGAAAAGAGACAGCCTTCTTCCACTGCAGCTTTATTTTCAAGAGAAATCAAGGTGAAGTAAATGCTGAGTGGAGGAAGGAATCTTATAATATCTGTTGGATTCCTTTATTTAAAACAAACTATCTTCAACAAGGACTAGTAATCATCTTTGAAAGCTCATTTTAAGATCCCTTTCTGTATGTACTTTTCTCTGTTAATATCTCAGGTAATTTAGTTCCTTTTTTTCTCTCTTCCCTACTGCAAGAATAAGCTAACTTTCACCTAAGCACTGTCTAAGTCAGTGTAGCCTCAGATCATTGTGTTGTGCCTGAACCATTCAACAGCCAAGGTCAGGACATTTGCAGGTCCCAGTTATACAGCAATCTACCAGTATAGATCTCAGTGGAATAGCAAACACACAGTAATTAAATAAACTCTTTGAATGCCTTTCATAAAATCAATAAAAGAAGGAATAAGTATAGAGACATATGCTCTTTTATTTTGTTTTGAAGAGTCTTAACAATACTTGCAATAAACCACTCAAACCTTCCAGTTTAATAGGCAAGACAAAATATGTCCAAGTGTAGAGAAAAGCCAGAGTTTACTTTTACCTTTACCTGGTGTTTGCATTTATAGGTCATAAGATACAATACTTGGAAATATTAGAGCCATTACAAAAGATCCATAAACTAGGTTCTTTTGATCAGAAAATAAAGTAAGTTTATAAGGAAAGATACTTAGCTGATGAATAGTTCATGTAGGCTATAGAAAAAGCAGACTTCTTTCAGTGAGAACTATCAAAGAATTTGTTGTCATAAAATTATTAAAGATGTTGTTCCCTCTTAATTAAACTAAATGAAAAACATATCATATTACTAATAAAAACAATAAATTAATTGCTGTATCTTTTATGTAACAAATAATATTGCAATTCAATTATATATCGGCATTAATTAAATACAAAAAGGAACACTTAAGACTTGGAGTTATTTTTTTTCAGTTTTGGAGTTCCTGTACATTTTATATCTTAATCACGATCATCAGTTCTCAGATATTGTAGTTAAAAAAGAGATTTCTGAATAGTCTCCTGCTGTGTTTGATGCAGTTTTATGACCTTATAAAAGGGAAGAAACTTATGGGAGAAGGTAAGATTTCTTTTACTTATTTTTTTATTTTCTTCACAAGATTTTCTTTTCATGTCCTATTGTAACCATTCTTTAACTTTCAGATCCAATTATCAGATGATCAACACAGAAGAAACGTTAATTATTGTTAAGATTCCTTTCTGGAAGTCTAGCATATGCATATCTGACAATACCTTTTCTATTCAGTAACTTCATGTACTGAGTAAGAAACTTTTCAAAACCCTTTCTGAAGCTTGAGCTGTTTCATTTTATTCTACTGTTGTAAGTGAAACTATTTTTTTATGGCTTGCCCTTTTTGTTTTCCCTCCTGCCCCATCCCCCAAGAAGACCTCTGTGTTAAAAGGAAATTGGTTCTCAAAGATTTATAAAAGCAACAGTTGAGCTTCAGCTGGCTGGGAAGCCAAAATTTTGTGTATAAAGTAAGAATTTGTAAATAAATGTTGATGTTATTGTTAAAAGGAATAACGCGAAATCCCAGAGCCATTGCTTAGTCTTTCTTGTGCTAAGCTAAGAGAGGCAGTAGTCTTATTTTATTACAGAACAGGTGAAGACTAAATTTAGAGCAGGCTAAAACTTGCATTGTCTGAGAACACTCAGTAAGAATATTCCAAGCATACATTTTCTCTATCAACAAATGAATGATTTCAAAATTTTCTTTAACTTAAGTTGTTCAGAGGGCTTGACAAATTTTGTTGTGAGAAAAAAGTGCTGTGACTCACCTGCTTGGCAGATAATGTTTCCTAAGGTTGTCTTGTCTTTTGGAACATTCAGTACTACAAATGCTCCAGAAGGTGAACTATCTTGAGTATGTACACTGGCAATATTATAAGCTATAAAACATTATACTAACATATATTAACACATTACAATTAAATATGTATATATCATTTCTCATACAAAAATAAAGAGTGAGGCCCAGCAATGATTGTGGGTTTTGGGAGCAGGGATGGAAAAGAAGGAAGGGAAGGAAAGCAAAGGGGAGCACTAAAATTAATGCCATCTTGTTCTTACCTTGGAAGGAGAATTAAGAATTTTTTTATTTATTTTTATTCATGGAGTAGGGATGGGGGTGAAGATAGATGTTTAAACTATAAACTATATTTAACTTTTTTTTTTTTTTATTTTCTTCATTGTATTGATTGATCAGTGGAAAGTAAACAGTTTTTCTTAAAATCTGAAATGTCACCCTTAAAAGGATTAATCAAGTGCAAAAAAGCTTCAAATTGAGATGATTCACTCAAGAAACTCCTCAGGCCACATTCAAATGTAGGAATTCTTTTTCTCTGTCCAGATACAGGTCAATATACAAGAAAAGGTACAGAGTTCTGCATCTGGGAAGGAATAATATCAGGCAGCAGTACAGATTGGGGGTTGACCTGCTGGAAAGCAGCTCCATGGAGAGAGATCTGGGAGTCCTGGTTGACAACAAGTTAACCATGAGTTAACAATGTGCCCTTGTGGCCAAGAAGGCCAAAAGGATCCTGGCCTGCATTAGGAGGGGTGTTGGCAGCAGGTGGAGGGAGGTGATCCTTCCCCTCTCCTCAGCTCTTGTGAGGCTGCACATAGAGCATTGTGTGCAGTTCTGGGCTCCCCAGTAAAAGAGGGAGGTGGAGCTTCTAGAGAGGGTCCAGAGTAGGGCAACAAAGATTAAGGGACTGGAGCATCTATCTAGGAAAGACTAAACGAGCTAGGCCTGTTTAGCCTGGGGAAGAGAAGGCTGAGAAGGGATCTGATCAACGTGTGGAAGTACCTAGGGGGTGAATGTGGGGCCAAACTCTTCTCCGTGGTGGCCAGTGACAGGACAAGGGGTAATGGGTACAAGCTGAAACACAGGAAGTTCCTGTGAGTGAGAACTTCTTTCCTGTGAGAGTGACAGAGCCCTGGCACAGGCTGCCTGGAGAGGCTGTGGAGTCTCCTTCTCTGGAGATCTTCAAAACCTGCCTCGATGCAATCCTGTGCCACATGCTCTAGGTGTCTGTGCTTGAGCAGGGGTTTGGACTAGCTGATCTCTAGAGGTCCCTTCCAACCTCAACCATTCTGTGATCCTGTGAAAAAATCAACAGGCCAATATACAGGTAGATACAGTACATGAACAACAGTTTATTAATACCAAATAAAAATGACTGTAAAGAATGAATAAAAAGATAGAAAGGTGTAAGTAAGATATCAGAAAATATGAAGGACATGAAACAGAGAGTGATGAACATTTGAATCATGATTTTTTTTTTTTTTTCACAGTAATTTGGGCAATCATTAAATATTTATGTTTCAGCTTCACTGGTCCACTTGATTTGGTTGGCCGCGACAGCTTCTGTCTGATGAAGCTTGAGATGGGATTTGGACAAAGCATAAACTCTATTGCAGTCAGAATGTAGATGTAAAAGCAGCAAGTAGGATTTATACTCACATAATCAGCTACAGCAGCAATGTATAAACAGTTATATCTTTATATCTATATACATCTTAGAAGTGATGGTATTAGTAGTTGGAGTTTGTGCAGGTGATATAATTTGATTGCTTCTCAACCTAAGAACTTTCATAAATTAATAAAATATATTGTGCGTGGACTTTCAAACAAATTCTCAAAGACAAAAATGTTTGTTATGCCAAAATTTCTGAGGACTGTGATGGCAAAGTCTGAGTAGATTCAAGTGTTTTGTATCTATTCTGAGATTTTTGACCAAGGTAGTTCATGTACAGTAAATGCTTGAAACAATTTAGACATGACAAGAATACCTATGGTATAGGTACCAAGAAGCAGGAGAGAAGAGTCTTCTCAAAAACAAGAATAAGGCTTTTAAAGGTGGTTGATTGGGTTATAACTAAATAAACTTGTTAGACTTTGAGAAGAGGAAGACTCTGAGATCAGAAAAATAGGATATGCATTCTTCCTGGAAATTAGTATACTATAAAATATATATTAAAATTTGAATGTGGCCTCTGTGAAAAGAGACCTAATCAATATAATTAAGATAGGAAATGAGACTTTCTTTAGAAATGTGCTTGGAAATTAAGGTACAGCTTAGAGAAAATATTCAAATATTCAAAGATGCATGTCAGGAAGAAAAATAAAGAGAAGATAAATTACTTTAAGTTGGTAGGAGTGAGGATCAGATGAGCAAACTTAGCATAAAAAAAATGTTTGTGTGATCTAGTTTCATATGCCACAATGTGAAAAAAAAAAAAAAAATAGAAAACGCTTTTTTAAAATAGTACTGACAATGTTGTGCCAAAAGTCTCAGTATCACCTTGGAGGATATTATTTTGTTTTGAAAATGGTCTTCTAATAGATGTGATATTTAAAGCATTAAGGTACAGAATATCAATCTTGTGATCCTTGCAGCTGATGCAAAAATTAAAGTCAAACTCTCAGTAGAAACAACATCAGAAGAAAGGACAAAGTTTTTTTTTTTTTTTTTTTTTCAAAACAAATTACATTACACCAACAAAATCTGGTTATTTTAGGAAGAATAAAATACTTATTGGCACATTAATTTGAAGAAAGTTAAAAATAAGATTGATTGTAAGAGATACAGAATGAATTAAAATGTTCCAGTATCCTATATAGCTTTTACCAGATAGTATAGGATTTGTTGGCTACCATTTTGTTTGTAGTATCATATATAAAAAATGGAATTACATGATGAAAAAGATAAAAAATAATATCTCTGACAAGACAGTTTTAAAGCATATCAGCTCAGAAAAACAAAATATTTATTTGTTTATCTGCTAAATTTTGCCTTGGCAAGTATTTCAAAGGGTCTGCACAATCTCTTGCAGAGAGTTACAAGCAAAAACAGTGCAGCTTTCAAATAGTCAGAAGCTATGAATACTGCTGAAGTCCCCTACCCTATTTAGGGCTGCTAATTTTCAGATTTAATAAGAAATAATATATTTTAAAAATTGTGGAAGAATTGCTTGAAAAGGGGAAACTTGGTGAAAAACTAGGGCCTAACAGAAGTTTTGGCATTACAGAAGCTTTCTTGGGGTGTCCTGATCTGATGTCGGGGGGAGGTTTCGACACAATCCCAAGAGCGAGATTAAGATGCAAATGAGATCAAATGCTGTACAACCTTGTAAGCTTTATTCTCATAAGCATGATAGGACAGAGAGAAGAAGGAAAAGGAAAGAAAAGCAAGCAATCAGGAGAGATGCGGCAAGATTATAGTTACCAGCACCAGTCCAGCTAAGTGTCATTGGTTCTGCTTCAGTGCAGGTGCAGGTGTTTTGGTGCCTCGGTGCAGGTGATGTTCAGGGAAAGAAGCCGTGTGCCCTGGAAGAAGCCGCACACTGGTGGGGGAATATGCAGTTCTTTTATGTCCCCGTTCTTGAAGAGTCCACCCACTTTCTGCATGCTCCGATGCTCCCCTTCATCCAACTTGAGTGCAAGCGCCACTCCGTAGGCACTGCTGAGCATTGTTTTGGTCTTGTGCTGATCTCACAATCTTCCCAGAAGCAGGATGCCGAGGCCAAGAAGTAGATAAAACACCTCGAGCTGATATCACAGCCTTCCCAGAGGCAGGATGCCAAGATCAGGAAGTTGTTAATTGTATGGAGATAAAGCACCTGGAGCTGATATCACAGCATTCCCAGAGCCAAGGTCAAGAAGTCATAAATTGCATGGAAATAAGACACCTCAAGCTGATAGACGGGATGCCTAGGTCAAGAAGTCCTAAATGGTAGGGCAACAATGTCGAGACAAACACAATCCACAACAGTCTCTTACATGGGGTGA
Organism: Nothocercus julius; assembly: GCA_013398735.1. NCBI lineage: Eukaryota > Metazoa > Chordata > Aves > Tinamiformes > Tinamidae > Nothocercus > Nothocercus julius. The sequence goes on from VZSV01000016.1 coordinate 7,977,389, forward strand.
TACACGGTAGCCACTTCCAGGATGGTTGATAGGCCTGTACTCTGATCCTCCATTGTTCCCCAAGCAGCACAATCTGCCTTCCTCGCAGCTGCGAAGAGGAGTAACAGAGGATGGAGCGGAGTGAAGACACCACGGCCAAACTCTGTTGTACTCCCTGTGCTGGGCCGCAGATAAGCTGTGCAGTAGCTGTCTGATGGGAGATATACGATAACATGTCCGATGCTGAGCCAGCAAGCATGGCAAATCACTCCTTTCATATGAACTTTGCTTGAACTTTCATAGAATCATAGAATGCTTGAGGTTGAAAGGGACCTCTAGAGATCATCTAGTCCAACCCCCCTGCACACGCAGGGTCACCTAGACCATGTAAAAGATTTAACGAACAATAATAATGATCCTTCCGCAGGTCTTTGCTCATTATAACCTTGCTCATTATAAGTTCATTATGATGTCAAAACACACCTCCATCCCAAAAGTCACCTGCCTCCGAGGTACGACCACTCCTCACTGAGCAGGCGCTCTAGATTTTCGATTGACTGCACCTTTAAATGAAAGCGAGAGACTTTTGCACCAATGAATAACAATATTAAGTATGACTATAGTCACTCAAGCTCCACCTGAATATAAAGAAAAGTATAAAAGGTGAACTAAGGAGGAAAAGGGGAGGAAGGAAGTCTCCATCATAAATTCTGGATTAGTCGACAGGCTGATCCCCTTTCTCCCTCCGGCTGGAACGCCACTTGAGGAGACTAAGAAGTGAGGAGGGAAGATTCCATCGTAACTCCAGGGTCAGTTGATGAGCTGATCTCCCCTTTCCTCCCCTCAGGTTGGGACGCC
>VZSV01000016.1:7978345-7991999 GCA_013398735.1 Nothocercus julius
GTATTTGATATCTCCTTCTCCCCCACCACTACGGCCTTCAAACTGCAACAAAATTATTATTATTATTATTATTATTATTATTATTATTATTATTATTATTTTACTTCAATCCTAATAGCAAAATCTTGTTAAAGGTCTTGTTAAAGGTCTAGAAGAAAAGAATATTGGACATCCTCAAGACTGGTTATTCTAAATTGAGAAAGCAGTAAAATAATGTCTAGTGTCCATACTATAAACAGCACAATGAAAAGTTTTCATGGAAAAGGCATTAAGAGATAATTTATGGGCTTAAAGAAAGTCTTTACAGTAAGAGCTATAAAAATCTTGATATGTTTAGGTTATCTAAAGAGAAATTTATGAGATGACTTTATTGATTTTAATGAGTATCTTCACAGATAGATCATCAACAATCATTATTTCGAGGAATTTAAGAGATGATACATTTAGTGGGTAGAAATGAAAACCAGAACTGATAACTGAGTTATTGAATGTTGACTGCTGCAAAGGTATTTTTTGTCGAAGGGCATAAAAAAAAAAAAAAAATTAAACCAGAATTCACAATTGTCACAGAATTTCCCTGCTGCCCATCAAACCACAGCGTGACGCTGACGGAACAAATAAGGAAACAACAAGAGTGATGCAAGATCATGGTGAAACTACAAGAGAAGTTTGTAATTCTTTTACTTGCTAAGGTGATTAAGTATTTTCTTAATTAAGGGAAAGGAACATAAGACTGAAGGAGTTAGCCTAGCAATCTCTGGAAAGAACTGGTGTTGTCATACAAAGCTAGATGTAAATATTTGTTGATGTAAGCTGATAAGTGTGAAATAGTCAAGCTTTTGGTTTCTATCTGAATTTTCAGGTAGTACTTATTTCTGGTTACCACAGCAAACAGCTGACATAGAGTTTCAGTAATCAGGCACAAAAACAGTGATGCTGACATATTTCCAGTCATCACCCTCCTTTCTTGTCTGCTCTTTTCTTGTCTGCTAGAATATCTAGAGATGACTTGATTTAGCTAAGCACATAATGAGCTCATATAGTTACTTCCTGTAGCAACTTTATTCAACCTGCACGGCTCTAGGTAGTTAGTATAAAAGCAAAGAAAACTTAATTCCTGCAACAACTGAAAGCAAGGAAGGACCATGTGTTATCCAGGAGCAGCTGGCTTAAACATAATAAAGATGGTGAAGAGGTTCTTCAGTAGAGGCTAGGGTGCCTAGCCGTGTAATGTCTAGTCTAATAGAATTTAGGGCATATTAACAAAGACTATTTGTACCAGGAAGTGTTAATAAAGGAAGAATTGAATACAACTTTACAATATTATACTACCCATGTATAAAAATTAAACATTTAGTCATGAAGGAAGTTAAATTGCTAGTTTAGAGCTTCTGGATTATCTAACTGAAACTAGGCTTGTTATGTGCAGAACAGTCCTGATCAAACAGGCACAAATGACTTGGTACATTTCTTACACAGGAGAAATATAAAGTGTGTGCTTTTATCTATAAACTATTTGAAACTTAACTGAAATATTACACAAGGAATAAAACAGCCTTTCTCATTTGCAGCTGCTAAGCATGAAAAGTAGAACCAAGTGACTAGCAAATCACTTACTTTAGTTGACCCCAAATTGTCAAATTTATAAACAAAATTGAAATAGAAAAATCTGCTGCACAATCTAGGCACAAATCCTAAAATGGAAAGCAGAAGCACCTGGCAGGGGAGCTGCTAAGGATCTGTCTGCTTTTAAAATAAATGAAAACAATCTATAGGCTACTCATTCTTTGGCCAACTGGCAACAGCTCCTAAAGGGATGCTCTGTCTATCTGGAACTGCAGCAGCAGAGCAGCTCTGCAACTCACAAAATATCTCCTTCAGGAAGTTCACACCGTGACTGTTCTTTATAATAAGGGAAGCAGCCAAGCGTGTACAGCTAGACTTGAAGGGATTCTTCATGTATTGGAAGCATTTAGTTGTATGCGGAGGGAAAGAAATGCAACACAGTAAGTGCTTATAGTAAGAGTCAGGATATCACCCCTGCTCTTCACACTATAAATATCCAAGATGTCAGCATGCTTTAAAATTATAGTGAACTTGTATTTTTCTTTCTTTTACGTAAACTTAAAATTATGGTAAACTTATATTTATCCTTTTTCACATTCTGGGAATTATCAAAACAAAACTACTATTCTAATGCCTAAATTCAGTAGATCTGTTTGTCATTCTGAGGTACTTTAAAACCAGTGCTTTTCAGAGACAGTGAGTTTGACTTGTAGTTACCTAAACAAAATATGAGCAACCAGCAGTGGAAGCTGGATTGTAATTAGTAGAGTCTGGCAGATGGCAACTGAACACAAAACTGGCAGTGGAAAACAGCAGAGCAGACAGCAGTGCTCACCATGTTGACAGATTGCCTGACTGGAAAAAAAGCTTGAATGTTTTTGTGTCGTTTTCTGCAGTGTTTTGATGGTGGTGATAGAAGTTCATATATAGCTTTGCATCCATCAGATCTTTTGGAAAGATAATCTGAGCTAAACTCAAAGTTTCTAATAGACACTCTTCTGTCATCAAAATGTCTTCTCTTCCTCCTAATGGCTCTGATAATTCACAGCACCTGAATGACACATGGAGTACAAACCCTGTGTAGGTAGTCATAAATATAGAAAGTCAATTACAACACATAAAGTGTGTAATACTTAAGCTAAGCATGTTCTAAGAAACTTTCCTGTGTCCTAGAAGTAGACTTCAAAAATCAGTTAGAATTATATTTTGTTCATCAGCAAGGTTCATTTGGCTGCCTGCATACTCCATATGTACTTAAGTCAGATCTGGAATCTATCCAAGTGTTCCTAATTCTCTGAGATAGAGATGCATCTATAGTGTTTATATACTGATTGAAGGAAAAGCCTCCAAGACTGCTCTGATTTAGACCATCCAGTTGATTTCTTTACCATTATTTTTCAATATTTCTCATTTGAATATGAAAAAGTTATTAACACTCATACTAATTTTTCTATTTCTTTTAAACTAATTCAATTCTAATTTTCTCTAATCATGTATCATTTTCTATAACAAATAATCTTTACTGCTTCTGATCTTTAAAATGATCTTTACCTCTTCTAAAACCAAGTAAAAATAGTAGTAGTTCACAGTATTCACTCAGTATTTGGCTAAGGAATCTATTAGTCCATAAAATCTGATTTTTATTTATCTTTATCTAAATTCTGAAAAAAAAAAAAAAAGTTTTTTTTTTTAGCACTGGCCTTAAAAATTGCTTTTACATTACATATATATTTCCATTTTAACCCTCCAAAACTACAATTAAACCTTGGCATTGTTTTACATTTCTCATTTCTTTATCTATTGCATAGATAATTTACAAGAATATCCTAGCAATTTTCTATTCTAAACAGCAGATAGTTTTATTTCAGTCATGATTGCTACTTCAGCGTTCTTCACTCTCTCCTTCTTATGGTATCTGATTTTACCAGCACTAGTAGTTTTAGTCTATTTTGTTGCTGGGACTCCTTGTATTAGGATACAAATATCTTAGTTGTTTTCTGACTTTACTAACTACCTGGCCGGACAGATACAGACTTCCATTCCACCTTTGCAAATACTGTTATCACCACTATTAGCATTTTTTGTTCTCTTTGGTATCCGTTCTTTTTGCTTATGCCACTTTAGCCCAATTTTCTAAGTGGACATACCTGCTAGTAAAGAAAGCTGTGGATACAAGAAAAAAAAAGCATTGATGGATATCAGTTATAATTTGTATTCATAATTAAACTTGTTGTTTATTAAATACATTTCTGGTACTTTTTTAAGCACATGCTTTATGTGTTAAGTTTTTCTTTCTGAATTAGTACTTCAGAGGTAACATTTCTTCTGTAAATCTCAGAAATTTGAAATCTGATTTCTGTGAATAGTGTGTAATATTTCTTCTTGGTTCACAATTTCTTGTTATTGCAGAAAAAAAAAAAAAGGAAGATTTTTAAAAATATCACCAAGAAAAAAATGTTGTTATATTTTTTTTCCAGTACTCTCCAGGACTGGCACAAAATTTTATTTTGCTAAACAAAATGCCCCAATTCATACGATTGCTTTTTTAGGAGTCTGACTAAAGACACTTCAATAGTGCCAGGAACCGGAAAAACAATCTGTAGATGTAGAAGAACTGGAGAAATATGGCCTGTTATTTAGTTAATTTTAAATTCTCAACCATATATTAATATCTATAAAGCAAACTACATAAGCAAGAGTCATTCCTGGCCTGCTTTTATGTTTACATGCATTTAAGTGAATGTTAATGCTGCATTTACAAATAAATTGACCTTCTACAGCCATGTATTCCATAGACTTTTAATATTTCATGTAGGCATGGCTTATCAGAGTGATTATCATCATCTTCATTTACTGTCTACTAACAAATCACAACTTTTTAAATAGATTTAAAAAAAAAAATTCAAAAAAATTAGCAGTCTGAAAGAAATGATGTGTGCTGACTCCAGCACACATCATTTCTTTGGCAGATGTCATCCATGAAAAATAAATAGTTCTCTTACCAAATAATTTCTGTTTAGTGTAAATTACATACTGTACCTATGGGAATCTCTATAGATCAATTTTTCCTTTGATTATTTCCAGAAGGACACTTTTTTTTTTTTTTTTTATGGCAATATGCCTAAAAAAATCAAATATTTCACCTGAAATAGAAACAAAAAAATAACAGGATGATGAAATTCAGCCCTCATATAACTATGTTTTGGTATTACAGATTATAGACCATATATAATATAGATTTTTCTACATGAAATTTACCAAAATGTTGATGATGCTTTTAAGAACAAACAACATGTGGATACATTTGGAAGAGAATGTACGGAGGTAGCTAGATAAGATTAGGGTTAGAAATTGTAATTGGAAACATACTATACAGACCATGCTGAGGAAGGAAGAGACAAAGTTTATCTTCAGGATGATAAGTAATGAAGTAGAAAACCATCAAACATAAAAAGATCTGTTCAGTGATTATTTGGCAAGACGGACAGACCTTTCCTTAGCCCCTGTTCAGACTGTTTAAAGCCTTTATTCACTGTATCACCCTCTCTGTAGCTTCTAGATAATTCAAGGTAACTAATAAATTATTTGAAGCGATCTGTGGTGAAATTTCTTATAAGAAAAGTATTGAAGAGATTCTTCATCTCTGTGAAGGGGATTAAAAGTGGTACATTTTGATTTTATTAGATGCCTCATTGCACTTTGGAGGTTTGGGGCCTTCCCTATCCTTTATCTTTGCACTTGAATATTAGTTTTGTCTGCACATTACTGCAATTTTTTTTTTTTGGTACTTCTTAATTTTTTTCTTTTTGCTGCTTAATCCCTTGCTGCACAGCCACTTGGGAAATAAAGAGAGGCAGGAAACTTCAAATCTCAGTAAAGATTTCAGGTTAACAAAACCACACTAGCAGTAGATTATTAATAAAGCAAATTGCTGTAGTGCACAAAAGTTGTGCTCATACTATGCAATTCTTCTCCTCATTCTCCTTTTTGTTTTTTTTCTTCCCCCCCACAGAATACTAGCACACGGTGTTTCCCTGCCTTCCCTACTCCTTCATGGAGTGGTGATGCAGCAGACAAAGACCATCTTCATGCAGGCTGGCAGCAGTGGTAGGGCAGCCTGGGAAACTGCACAAAACTTGCCCCATTCTTCCACTTTGCTGGAAACTTCTGTTTCTGGACATGTTGGCTCAGGCAGCTGAACCTTGAGACTGTCCCCTTTCTGCTGTTCTTTGGGCTTTCGTTCTGCATTTCAGCTCCTGCCCAAGCAAATCACAGTCCAACACTGTCCTCCTTGTACCTGCTGCAGCCAAATAAACCTGACACCACCAGATTCTCTTTCAACCAGATAAATTTGGATATTGTTTGTAATGAAATCTCAAAGAGAATTTAAATGGGATGAGCTTCAGTAGATATTCCCTCCTCTCTTATCTTTAGACTTTGAACTGGAGTTGCTTTGAGTCTCTGCAGCTTGTTTTGATTAGCCAAAAAGAACACATTTTTTTACCCTTTTATATAAACTCCAAAAATCTTCTAGAAGGTACCTGGATTTTATAGGCATTTATGGGGAATTACTGATGAGAGAGAGAGAGAGGAGGTGATGAGAGAACTCAATTTCAGTCATGACCAAAATTCATAAAAAATAAACAGAATGTCACTGCAATCATCATGAAGTATAGTAAAGGATCAACTATTTTACCAAAGAGAGAATTCTTTTTGAAATTTATCATATTACTTTGTTAAAGTATATTTGAATTAGTTTGAAAATAAACTACTGACCTTTTGCAGCTATTTACCTTCTCTGGTCATTGTGGGGTCATTTTATCACTCACCTTCAGCCCTTCACACTTACTGAGAAATTATAATCTTGCAATATATATCCTCAGTGTAATAAAGTTTATTGCACAGTGGAGAGTAGCAAGTTTTTATAATCAGAAAAATTTTGGAATAGCTAATTCTGTACTGAACATGATCTCCATATTTAGTTATTATTCCTTTTTCACACTGGCCACATTCATGTAAGCTTTCACTAGTGGGAAATCATGGAATTTCCAGAGGAAATATTTTGGTTTCTTAACTCTATAAACATGTATAAATTTTTCACACAAGGTTTTATCAGGTCATAAAAGAAAATAAGGTATTATTATTTTCAGAGTCAATATATGGTTGTATAACCATAAAAGAGAAATCTTAGGATTCTTTAAATATTATCTTATATGTTCATTACAGTTCAGGACTTACAGGACTTATCAGATGAATTTGTATTTTTCTGGTGTTTAAGTATTTGTTGAAGCATTAAAGTTCATCATGATTCTATAATCTTGGTAACTAATTAAAAGGTAAAATTATAACTAGACTACAATAATTTTTCAAGGTGCCATTATTTATAAAATATCCTAAATCGTTATGTATTTTTTTCAACTAGGTAATAAAACTAGGAAATAAACAGAAGCAAAGAAAACTCATATATTTTTTCATTCATATTTCCAGAAAAAAAATCAAGCAATGTAATATTATATTATTTTCAACAATGATTAGGTATTTTCATCACTGAGCCTTCTTTACAAAAGTGGAGTGCAGAAACAATCAAAAGCATTTATTTCCTTATCAAGACAACCTCCACCATCTGATGTACGGAGCTGACCACATGTTTCTTCTCAGTGTGTGATAATTATGAAGTAGAATGCATTAACCTTAAGTTTCAATTATGATTTGTTCATAAGTTCAGCAGAACCAGCACAGAAACAGCAATATCTGATTTATGAAAAGAAAATTAAATAATGAAATTGTAGATCATCTAAGCAACAAGTGAAATATGAAACTAATTGGAAAATATAAATGGAAAATAATTACACTAGTGATTTAGGGAGAAGCAGCAGCAGAATGGAGGGAACAAATGGAGTTTTTGTTAGAAAACAGACTTACTTGCCTGAAGATATATTTGTTCCCACAGTGGTGATAAAAATCTTATTGTTTGAATCATTTTAAATCAACTTGCAATAAAATAAAATAAAATAAAATAAAATAAAATAAAATAAAATAAAATAAAATAAAATAAAATAAAATAAAATAAAATGCATAAGAAATATAAAAGCAATGTATCATAAAGTATAAAGGGGAAAAAAAAGAGTGAATAAGTCATTGTAAGTTTTGCACTGGAATTAAAACCCAAGACCCCCATATCGGTCTCTGAGGAATTTTATTTCCCTCGACTCTCAAGTCATAAATATCTGTAAATATTGAAATAATATTAAGAAGAAAAAGAAAATCAAAATCTTCTAGCCTTTTACCTACCTACTGTATTATGGGGCAGCATCACAGGCCCTTCTCTGGATTCAATGGTGAGTTTTCTTATATTAATATCATTTATATTGCTCCAGCAGCAGCTTGTGTGAAAAATGTGGACTTATCTGCAGACATACAAGACAGACATGGTTCAACTAATGGACCCATTGGCAATATTAGTTGCACAGAAACCAGGGACGCTGGATCATAGGAAGTCCCGTAAAAAAAATACATGTAAAAAGCAAAAGCCTGGGACTTCTGAAAAGGTATTTGAAGGAACATACACAGCATGGAAGGTGATGTAAAAAGCTGTAAAAATCCAGTGGTAACAAAGCTCACCTTCAGTCAAATCTAAAGAGTCATCCAGTAGCTCTTGAACTGTGATACAAATGTGACTTGTGGCAGATGAACTATGGGTAAGCGTGGAGTGAAAAACTGAATGGCTGAAGATGGTAAAGTTGTTACTCTGAATGCTTCTGAGCTATGATGCAGTAGCTATTAGAGCTGCAAAGCTATTGGAAATGTAGAAGCAGAAGTCTTTCTTACAAAATATCTCTGAAGAAAAAAGATGAATCCTTATCTTGTGTGTACTGTCACCAAAGAAAGCCACCATATAGATTCAGTAGAGTTGGAATACTGTGTAAATTTTGTCCTATCTTCTATTTTCTATTTGAAAGTTCTGTGTTAAGAGATAAGGATTAATATTAAATAGATAAGGTATGACATTTTAGTTTTTAGGCTTTATACAAAGATTTAAAAACAGAAGTACAGTGGAATGATTAGACAACACTTCGTGTACTGAATCTGAAAACACAAAAATTTCCTGCATGCAGTCTCATGGCAGTATATTATTATGCCTTAGAAAATACCTCCAAAGAAGCAAAGCTAACATATTTTTTGGTGACTTCTCATATGTGTTTGATTAGCTTCCCAGATACAAACACCTGCTTCAAATTATTTTTGGATGAAATTTATTATTTAATAATCCAGTGTTCAAAGGTTGCTTGAGATCTATTATCTTATTCTTTCTCCGGCGTTTTTTATTATAGAGGAAATATTTTGATATGATAAAATTATGGATAAAAATTATGGACAAGATCCACCATTCCATATGGATGTAAAAGAAAAAGATCTCTGAATCTGGAAACCTAGAAATGTTTTGGGTTCATCCTCCAAATAAATGAGAAGTAAATACATAAATATCTTGTGACCTAGTGAGTATCTTGTGACTACATGGTGTGAAAAGCACAGAGTGATGATTGAAATAAAGAGTTTACTGTTGATCAAACCTTATTTCAACAATGCAATACAACACTTACAGAAGATGCTGACACTTGCAAAATGAATGAAGACCTAAAATCTTACAGTAACAAGTGTTGGCATATCAATTACATGATTAAGGTCATGAAAATCCACAGTTATATGACAGTCACCAAAGAAATGTACTAGATTTTCCTGAACCTCACTGAATGCAAAAGTAAATTTAGTCTACATTTTTTAATGTTACAAGGGTTTTTTTGAATGTCACAGTCTTGAAGCAGAGAGATTGTTAATAGAGTAAATAAATAGAAAAATTTTAGGTGATACTTTCTGAAAACTATGCTGGCAGTGTTTTCTAAGCTTTCTATTTTTTTTTTTTTTTTTGCAACAAATGGGTGGCACAAATCTTAAAAATTAAAAAAAAAAAAAAAAAAAAAAGAGAGAGAGGGAAAAGAGCCATCTTTAAACCATGTTCTAAGCATATTATGTAGCAAATTGTAGAACCACCCCTGTAGAAGGAACTTTGACAACAGGGCTTTGTGGTACGTGAAAGTAAAAAAGTATAAAAGTGGCAGTACCTGATATTTGGGACATTTTTCCCTTGAAAAGTGAGTGAAAAATTGCCCATATATAAAAGATATAAAAGATGAAAAAATGGTACTGTTTTCAAATATATGTTTCTTTTGTGGTAAAGTTCTACAATCTGTTCTTCAAGTTTCATTATTTTTAGATTGTAGGGTTTTTTTTCCTTTTTTTTTTTTTTTAAGATATCATGGATAATAACAGATAATAATAGATAAAAGCATACTTTCAGTTCAGAGTAGTATGGCGAGTAGTTATGTGAATTCCATATAATCTATTAAAGTTAGCACAAACTTACATGAAAATTATACCCATTTAGCTCAGCTAAGTAATATAGATATAAAGAGATATAGATCATAAGAGATTTAGGACCATCTAGGAGTTGATATAAAGTCAACCAAGAAAAATACAAAATTTTCCAGTCATTCACTGTGCCAGGTACTGACTCAGAAACTTGTATAAGATCATCAAACATAGATAAGATCATCATGTGATGGAAAGAGATGAAATGAATGAGATGGGTTGTTGTTACTCCTCTGTCTCATAGTCCATGCAAAGCTGTGTAGTGGCAGTAATAAAAGAAGCACAGAGATCCAACAATGAGAGGAGTGAGGTTGCTATTTGGATGCAGCTAGCCTTGATAAGTGTCTTGCAGATAAGTATATCTATGTTCTTCTGTCTTTCAATTGGTTTAGGCCATATATTCCTGGCCAGTGTCAGGAAGGTAATAAAGAGAGTAGCCCTAGTAGGGAGACAATAAGGAAGTAATATTGTGAGATCCAATTTACTAACAAGGAAAACATCACAGAAGTTTGCAGAAACCATGTCAAGAACAGAACAGTTCACTGATGTTTTACCTTTGTGGTCACAAAATCAAAAGCGATTGAACTTCAAACTACTGCTTGATACATGCTATGTCCCTGATGATGATTATGTGCTTGCAATCTGTTAGGCTGTCCATCTGGTGAGAGCCAGAGCTTTTGAGTTGAACTACATTCATTCTTCTAGTTTACATAATGTTATACTTGTTAATCACTTACTGCAGTTAGAAGCTGATATTTGGCCATGGATCTTTCTCACTGCTTTATAAAGAAATATTCAGTTCTACTCTTACGCTGCTTATGGCCCTGAAGTAAATTATGGCAATTCAGTGAAACTGCTATAACCATTTAGACCCGTATATTGCCATTACTTGTATGAGGCAATAAGTTCTGTGCTAAATTTCAGGGTTGCAAGACTGAGGCCTGGGAGCATTGCCCTGTATGAACCTTTCTTAACCTGCCTGCAACATTTGTTTCACTTGTTCCGGCTGAGCCAGCAATTTCCCTGACTGACTGTCTACGTCTAATCCGCTTGCTTTGTTGATATCCGTGTGGTACAAGAACATTTTTATATGGGAAAATCAGTTATGCTATGTAGAATGTGATATTTATGACTAATATCATGCTGTAGTGCAAAGAAATACAGGCCTGATATAATGGCAGTGGCCTAGAGAAGTGGAGACATAAGATACAGCATAGAGAAATATCAACATCACCAGTCATCAGTTAAAGAAATGCAGACTTGGAGCTAGACTACATAGATTTTAAGGGTAACTGAGCAAAGAAATAGTACATAACATGTAAAGCACCATAAAAAAAGCACCATTCAGATGTAGATTTGTGGACCAGTGAAGAGTGAAGAGCGAAGGTGTAAATGTATGTTAGCAAATGTATAGAAATGACCCCAAATGGGTCCTAGAGGGAGGAAGAAGAAGCCTTCAGCATGAACATCATACTCCCAATGAAGGCCTCCAAATATTGCCAGCTGACAGTGACACACACACACACACACACATATACACACACGCACAGGGACATGAAGAAGAGATAGGAGGGTGAGCATAACACCAGGAAAAGAAATGGAAACTAAATGTGTATATAAATTTTAACAGCATTATTATTCTTTCTTTTTTTCTGTAGCAATTAGATATGGTCTAATAGCAGTTGAATATTTTTAAGATTTCAGCTATATTACTAATAAATTCTTCACTTTACTTATGTGTAAGATGCGGTTCCTCTTTTCCCATAAACAAGAACTGTAGTACTCTGGAGTGTTTAGATGAGTCATCCATCACGGGCCTTAAGCATGCTGTATAGGAAAGATGTAAAGGATGCAGTTGCTCTAAATTGCTTTCTTGTACAACTCCACGATCTGTTGCTTATTGTGCTCTGGTCTGGCATGGGGATGCAGCTTGTCACTGTGGACACTTTTTGTCCCAGAGACGCTGTATGACCACAGGATGACAGACTGCTCTGACAGGTTTGCAAGAGGAATGAGAGAAACACCAAGGGGAAGTGACAAGGCGGTTAGGCTATTTATTTCCCAGAATTTCTTGAGAATTGGAACTTGAGGGATAGAAGAAACAGATGCTGGGAGAATAGAAGATGGTTTGGCAAAGACACAGCGTCTAGTGGGAAAATAAAATAAATAAAAAATGGAGAGATTTGAAAACAAAAGACTTTTAGAGTAAAGTAGGACAAAGCTCTTAACAAATCAGGAAGAGCTCTGGGAAGATAAATTATCTGTGTAGCGATAAGGTATATGACTGGGACCTGAGCTTGTGGTAATTCATACTATTTACTCATTTGCACACTCTCAGCACAGTTTTAGCCAGTGCCAATTAACATTCTCACAAACAATAAGCAGGCATAGTTCAGGGGATAGCAAAAAAAAATCACAGTTCACAGCAGGTAGTATGAATGAAGCCCCCCTGTCTGGAGGGAGGCGGGGAGAAAAAAAGAAGAGTTTAGGCAGATGAAGGAAGCCTGTGCCACGTGATCCCCTGTGCAGACCACAAGCTTAAGTCCATTTTACATATTAGAGCAGGTACAGCCTGAAAAAACATCTGAGACTCCTCAGAAGAGGGTGGGGAGGAGAGTAAAGATGTTGAAGATTTTATTTTACATTATGGTCTTCCAAAAGTCTGATGCTATTAATAGAATGCACAGAATAATGACCATTTAAGGAGGTAACTGGGAAGACTGGTATGCAGTGACTTGCAGGAAGTTGTTCTTTTTTTAAAAAAAAAAAAAAAACTCAGTATTATTTCAGACAAAATCAGGAGAAGCTATTTGTTTCTGTAATGCAAAATTTGTCCAGAACAAGTCAAAGTTATCACAGATGGCCTTTTAAAGGAGGATGGATGATCACATCATACAAGCTCAATTGGATTTGCAGCTGTGTAACTTGAAACAATATGTACCAGAACTCTGTTTTTTATTCTTTCTGTGAGCAATTTTCAGAGAGCATAATATTCATGTACTCTGAAGACCAGAGTACAGCTTCAAACGAACTGGTTGCCAGTTTAATACACTGTAACGAGAACATTGTGAAAACCTGTCAGAACCTTTGTAATATGAGTGATGATTTGTTATAGGAAGTGATGAAGTACAGAAAACTACTTGAGCAACCACTATTATTTTATTCCAAAATAAAAAAAAAAAAAAAGAAACCAAACCAAACAACAACAAAGAACTTTCATCTATAACTTAATCTTCATGATGTGTTTAGCCTTTATTTTTCATTAGAATCTGTATTGCTCAGTCAGTGCATATTTTATTTTATTAAACAGCCTTTTTTAGCCATTTCAAATCTTTATATTAAATAGTTGTTTTCCAAAATAATGTTAATTTAATAAAAACAAATAAAACAAAGTAAGAAATCTTGAATATTATATGCCATATTATAAGTGAAAATAGTGGGGTTTTTTACTTACTAGTATCATTAATACTGTCATCTCATCAGTCCCATTTCAAGTAACAGAATCAAAGTTACAACTGACAGTAGTGTAGGGGCAGAGGACTTTCTTCTTACTACTCGATATATGTCTTAGAGTTCCAGATGGACAGGAAGTGTTATTTCATTTTACAGAAAATTTTAGGATAGTAACTGATTTCCCTTTTTGTCAAGACAAATTCTTCAG
>VZSV01000016.1:7995139-8025201 GCA_013398735.1 Nothocercus julius
TATATCACGTCAGTGTATACCTCTAATCACTTTTGAAAATCTAAATCCAGAAATTACTCTGTCAAAATAAATTAAGCAAAGACCTACTCAATCCTTTTCATTTCCTAAAACAGGGAAAAAAGACAAGAAGAAAAAAAAAAAAAAAAATGTAAAGAGTGACCTTATGTCTTAAACTCACCAGAATCAAAGCCAGATTGAGCAGCATACTGAGCCTGCTGCCTGTCACTTTCTTGAAGCGGGGCAACCGTGAGCCCAAGCTATCTGACCGGAATGACAGCAAATAGCTCCAGCCTAGTAGAGAGTCTTGCCCCCTTAGATTGCAAATAAAGATCAGACATACAGTCTTCTGATAAATATAATTCTGCTGATTGACTTGGAAGAGTTTATATTTGCAAAAACTATCTGCAACACATGATATCAGCTACCACTATCAGTCTGTGCTTTGCTTTGTTAGACTATTTGTATGCCTTGTAAGCTTTTTTTTAAAGCATCATAAAACTAAGTAAAATAGGAAGAGATGTGTATGCAACTTAAATTGTATCACAGGCCTGAGTCATTGAAGTTGTAGTGGATATTGATGAGAACTGTTGAGTATATCAGTCCAGTTCACTTTCTATTACACATAATATTCAAGTTAGAAATTTGGATCTCCAGATATACTGACCAATATATTGTAGTCAGGATAGTTATTAAGAAGAGGTAATCTTGTAACTTAAATTATCTGTCTGTAGATTAACCATTTGATGTTGTTATATGTGATACAGTCAAATAATAGCTACAGTTAGGTTATAGAGAAGCTGTTTAAAGACATTTTCTTTGTCAAATTTAGAATCAACATTTTTGCTTTTCTGCACTATAAATTCTATTCCATATAAATCTTAAGATACAAATATGCCTCTGTGAAGAAAGTTTTTATCCTTCAGTTCCATGAGGTTAATTTTTCCAACACAACTAGTGCAAAATGGCTCTAATTCTGCCAAAAACAGTCCTTTGCTGACAGAATTAAGAAAGTTGCTTAAGGAACATCTCTTCCTTGTTTACCTAATGCAACTCATCTAATTCTGGAAAACACTTTGGAATAAGGATTATGTATGAATATATCTATTTGTCCGAAACAGAATATGATCGAAATATGGGTAGGAATGCTACACTGCACCTTCTACTTTGGATAGATACTCTCCTTACTCTTACTTAGAACTGTGTCTTAGTAAGTTGGATAATGTCTTACCAGTCGACCTGCAGTATATCACAGAAAAATACATACCGAGCAGCTGCTGCTGTGTTATGCTCAGTCAGTTGCCCCTGAGATGGACTATTCCCATGATTTTCACTCAGACTATCTCATTCCACTGTATTAATCTCACTACTAACCTGACTCAATCAAAACTATATGTGCTTGTGGCAGGAAGGGGTGTGAAGTTTAAAAAACAGACTGCATGTTTTCAGACAAACAGACAAGTCTTGAGAGGCCAAGTTAATGAGCACCTTCCCATTGCCCTTTATCAAATGTGCTGCAGTGTAAACAAACATCTCGACTAAGGCTCCTGATTTATGGTATCACAAATTCAAAGCATAGAAAGGGGCCAGATGTTCAAATATTTTTGGTATCTCTCCGTTGTCTGGATTCTGAAGGGAAGATCATCTGGCATGAGATTTAAAAGTCTGATAACTTCATTTATTCCTAAACAGCAATATTTACAAAAAGGTGATGCTGAGCTGAACCAAAAATAGTTGAAATTGTTTGAAAATCTGGATAAATAGTAGGTCTTGGAAATCTGGAAATTTGGAAATCTGGTCTTGTGGCAAACTAGTAATTCCAAGTGAAGGAGAGCTCTTCTCTTTTGTTTTAAATGTCTATACAGCAACAAATCAACTTAAAGCTCCGCAACTTCATGGGTTCATATGCAGCTATAATAAATAAAGATAAAGTCTGATTAAGATAAATTGCTACTTTTTCTCCTTGTGCTCATTAGGCTATGCATAGGAATATCTGTTAGCTCCATGGAACCATAGCCTATAGTACAAGTTCTGCTGAGCCACAAAGAAAAAATAGATTTGAAAATGAATCAAGTTGAACTTGAATCACATTTCTTGATGGATAATTGTTAACTTTCTGTTACTCTAACCACAAAGGAAAAAAGGATCCTGATTGAATAATGTCATTTTGTCAGATAGAGCTACTTCAAAAACTTATATCAGTGAATCAATCTATATGTAGAATCAGAAAGTGTTAAGAGAGAAAACAACATACATTTGAAAAGAAATAGGTCAGCAGTTACTGTCAATCAAAATCATAAATTTTCTTATTACATTCTTCTTATTTCTTATCTTCTTATTTCTTATTACATTCTTCTTATTTCTTATCTAGAACAAGGCCATCTTCGTATGTGAGATATTTGAGGTTTGGAACACAGAGATTTTTTTCTTTTTTTTTGGCCTCTTTTTTTGCACAGATCAAAAGAAATCCTATTGAAACCTGAGGATTTTAACAGTGTAATATTAATCTGAGTGAGTTATCAGAGAAAAGTCAGTTATCAGAGATGTGTACAGATAGCACTTCCTATGGTTTCCATGATTTCAATTATCTTAGGTATATATGATGTAGAATTCAGGTGTGTGACTTGCACATAGCTACATATATTTATATAATTAAAAGTAAACAACTACCTAAACATTTATTCATACCTTAAATATGATAAAGCTTATGGGAACTTTCTGCCAAATTACTACCATCAGGGATTTTTATTAGAGAAAAACACATAGTCTATAGCTCTCATCCTCAGACTATATGAAGTTTATGTTCACCAACACTGACAGTAATATTCAAGGTGTCATAGCAAAGTAAGATTAGAATTATACTCATCTGAGAGAAGAAAAAAATCTGACTTGAAAGGAAAAAATAAAAAATTACGATAACTCAAGGACTGTAAAATAATATTTTACAAGATCCACAGTCCACCAGTATGTTCAGTCTACATAATGTTCATGATTCATTCCTGATAACTAGGGTGAAACAAACCTCCTTTTTTGCCAGGAATAACCAGGAGTGTGGGGAAAATATTCAGCTTCTTGACAGATTCCCTAGAGAATATCTACCCTTTTGGTGGCCTACTTATCTATCCTACCTGCCCCTGTTTGGGTATGAAAACTTTTCTACTGCCAACTCACTGTGGAAAAGACTGTTCTTCAGAGAGTCTGGTTATATTATCTTGACATACGAAGAAGACTGAAAGCCTTGCTAGGATTAAGGGGTTAATTTATAATAAGCTACTAAATCTTGTGTGGCATATGTTAGTGACTTCTGAATAGAACCTGATTTTAAAATGTTTTTCATATCCCAGATATCGAACAACTCTGAAAGATAATTAATTATTTGTTACAGAATGACAACACAGACAATGAAGTGGCCGTTACATACTTGTTCAGCAATAGCTGACAGACAATATTGGATATTAGAGTGAGTTTTACAGAGAGAAGAAATGCTACCCATAAGACTGCTATTATCTCCATCTCTTATCCACAAATGTCTCTTATGATTTTTAGCATGCATTTGGATAACTGCCAGAGAGCTTATTTTAAAATGTCATCTAAAGTGCAGATAGTTCTTCTATCAGAGGTGCACTGCGGGATGACACTTCAAGACTTGAACCTGTGACATTGTGTCAGAAGCAAAAATCATAACAAATGAACCATAGAGGACGTGGCAGCCTACTTCATGACTTCTTGTCTTTACACTAATTGCTACCACAGAATACATTTCTTCATAAAGAGAAACCTCCATTGCATCCAAATGTGGAATTGTAACGTCTGCTATTTGTTCTGCTTAAATGGCCAGAAGTTGATGTCATGTCTTCTTTGATAAACACTTTGATAAATATTTCAAAACGATAAAGTGATCTATAAATGTTAAGTACAATTCTTGAAAGTGGCCTTAGATTTTTACCTTCCCATCTATTTCTGGTTGCTATTATGTGTAGTTTCAGACTATTAGTAGTTTCCCTTAAAAGAAGGAATTACAAACTTCTACCATGCTATGTGACAAAAAAATTAAAATTGTAGGTATTACCTATTTATATGTGAAATAATGGCAAAACACACAGATTAATAACAGAGCCAGGAATTCCTGATGATTTTCTGTATGATATCAATAACATATTTTGCACTTTTTTCTAATTAGTTCTAAAGACTATATATTTTTTTTTTCCTCTCAGTGTGGGCTAAAATAAGGATGGGATCAATCTAATATTTAGTAGCAGTATACCCAATAGCTAATAAAAGTTTCTCTTTTAGTGAGATTTTTCCTTGTATTTTAGAGGCTGACATAAGGCTTTATCTATCTTTGGTGATTGACATAATTAAGTACACCTTAATTCCACCATCATAACAATTTTAAGGGTTCACATTACTACAGCTAAACATATAGTTGTATTTAGTAATATTTCTATGTAAATGGGAAAGATTTTCCAGGATAGTCATGTCAGCTCTGTGTTGGAAAAATATGCCTTCCGCTTGTGAAAATGGCTGTGTTGCCTGGTAGATATGATGGTAGCATAACAGAGTTTGAAGCTGATGGTTTTCTTGAGGTCTTATGTGAGAGTATAATTCTGATGAATTTGGGAATGTCTAGTTTCTGAGCATCATTCAAATGGATGTTGGAAACTACTAGAAAAGCCGTTACTCTATCACAGAATTCATACGGTTTGTTCTTTTGATAAAATATGTACCTACTTTGCTTATTATTTTTAATGATAAAAAGACACATTTAAGAATATACAGAAACTTCAGTCAAAGAAACAAGCATGGATACTGTATTACTGTGTAGAAATAGGCCTTTCTCTTCTGCCGCTCACTCCCCTAAGGATGGATGACAACAAAGGATTAAAGTTATTTCATGTAAAGTTTGTTGCTTCTTTTGGGAGCAAGGGTTCCGTGACTGACCAATAAACCCCTACTATAGAAGATGACTGAGAGGAGATGAGATCTTCAGTGTGCTCATATAGCTCAGGGAAGAGCACAGGGAATCACTGAACACATCTGTTGCACGCAGAAAGCAGAATTTAGCTGAACACAAAGGAGCATGGCATCTGTTTTAGATAAAAGTCTATATCAGTTGAATGAATCAACTGACTACATCACAGTTGAGTGGATCACCTCGTTGCATAAATATTGTTTTTTCCCCAAGTTAATCAAAAGAATATGAATGTTTCCTTGAGTTAGCCGGACTAGCATGGGGAGCAGTATATATGTGGCTCGGCCTGTCACAAAGCATAAAAACAGAATGACTAACAGAAGAATGGTGAAGGGAGCATGAGGCTTGAGCTGGTTTCAACATACATATTCCATCTTGGTGGCTGGGGACACAGAATGAGTGTGTTATAGAGAACAGTACTGTGAGTCATATTTATATTGTGATTCAGCTGTGCATGGAAATAACTATAAATTACACTTGTACTGCAATTTTAGCACATTGCTTTGTCACTCTGCTAAATCAGAATCCCATGTAATGTCAAAAAACTTCACGTAAGTTAATGTGATATTAAACATTGCGTCCCCTATGTGTAAAACATCTAAGGGAAACCAGCCAGATAGTATTGGACTCTGACTCTTTAAAAAGAAATAAAAATAAAAACAAATATCCTGACATCCCATCAAGCTTATCAGAAGACTGAAATTTATCATAATCTGGCACCCTAAGCCTCAAAGATTTTGTTTTTTTTTGCAACTAGATATCCATCTAGGCAATTCATTGCAGTATCTATTTTAATGTATACTTGCTACAACCGTATCTTTGTTCAGTAATATATTCTGATTATCCAAATATTTTTTCCAGTACTAAAAAGGAACACTGACATGTGTAAATATGTTTGACAGTGGCACCTACATCGTGACATATAAACAGCAATTTACAATCCTTGTGATGTTCTCAGCAGCACCTCCCTTTTAAATAATAAAAAGAATATCAAATTTTTTTGCATTAAAATTCTGAAACCCCTCAAGATAAGAAATATATTTGGTAAACAAAGTACTTAATCAGAGTAGAATATGTACACTACCATACCCCTTCTGAGGGGGGCTTGTAGCCTATGTTCCCATGGCCTGCAAAAAATCATATAAATGTTTCTTTCTGATATGCGTTTTGATTTGAGAAATGCAAGATCCTATTTATTACTTTCTGTTTAATTTTGCATGTATTTCTTCATCCTGAAAGGTTTAAAATGGACAACTTTTGAAACCAAAGTCCTTTTTTTATCACTTTTTTTTCTTTATTCTTTCTGTCTATTTTTTATTTGTTTGGTTGGTTGGTTGTTTTCCTCTGGAACAGGCCCAGGACCTTGTTTGTCATTACCAATGAGTCTGTGTTATGCCAATAAAGGGGTGTCCAGGATTCTTTTGGATTCTGGGATTACCTGTACCGAACAGGAGACCACACAATTTGTTAATTATGGGGGTCTATTAGATATAAGATGTATAGTAAAGCAAAATGACAGAATTGAAACAGAATTAACAGAATTGAAAATATATATGCATATAAGATCTCTACAGTTAAATGACAGAATGCATGATACAATAACCGCTCTCACTCTTCCCTTCAGGGCCACCCCTTCAGCACAGATTTCCTGGGAATTTCAAGCAACAGATGCACAGTACAGTGAATGTTCTCACCCCTTATGAGCCATTAAGTCTAACTTTCCCCTATTTATCCTCAGCATGCCATTGATATCAGGGGCATTTTTGCTGTCCAGTGGGTCCTTGAGTCCACAAGCCAATTGACAGTGGGTCCAAGTCCACACCAAACACATGTGGCTTATTCTCTTTTATACCCAGTCAGAACAATGCCAGTTCACAGCTATACAAAAGCTGCATGACTGAGGTCAATACCAGCAATCACATCAGTAGGTCACCTCATGCTAAGCTCAAAGAATGGTTAAGAGGGTGGCAATGCACCCCTTAACAGATCATTCCGTGGGGAATTCCACAGAACTGTGATGTTTATGGCATGGGTTTGCAGTGTCATTCATCCTTTGCCTGGTTTTGTGGTTAGAGGGTGTGCCCCCAAGGTACAGCAAACTCACAGTGTGCTGGTGCTGGTTGTGATGCCCCCAGGGTTCATTAACTCTTGGGGAACACCTCAGAGCCAACTTCTCTTCTATGGGCTTCACCATCCATAGTCCCACGCTTGCCTGTGTAGGACCTGCCAGAGACTCTCCAATCATGGCACTAACTAGTGCAGAAGAAGATAGTTTTTAAATGTCCCCATTAGTTACCCTCTAGTTAATGTTCCACCAGGAATCTAAACCCCCAAACAGTAATCTCTAAGTTTTCATTGCAGAACTAGCATGAGCTAGGTGTGATCAGACTAATCGCAAACAGAAGGAAGATATATGTAGCAAAACAGAACTATGCCTCATCTTTCAGAGGGAAAGCTTGGTAGCTAAGTCACAACATAATGATAGTGTCTGTGCATTTTCTGAGACCCACTCTAGTATTTATGAACAGTTCTGCATAACCAACAGGTTAATTTGAACCTTATTGAGCCTCTGTGCTTTTTGCACTGCTGCATATTATGGACATACTGTTAGACTTCGGCCAGCAAAAATATGAATTAGGGCAAAACTTCATGTGAATTTTATGCTGACCCCATTTACATTATCAGAGATTACAATAACATGACTAATTTACCTCACCCTAGTTCACCTAACCCACCAAACAGCCTTCAAGTATCTTTGACTTTCTGACACCACTGATTTGAGGAACTTCTAAATTTAATTAGCCCATTATTAGACAAAAATGAATGACTAAATATTAATTCAAGCTTAATCTATGAGAACACATTCTGGACTACTATTCATCCTGTTTAGGATGAAATCAAAATGGACTATTATTATCACTGAAAAGTTATTTTAGAAATGAAAAGACCCTATCAGTGAGTAATGCTCTGTACTTTTTCTATGACCTAATAATAGGTAAAGATATATTTCATGTATTTGATTCCTTTCTGTAAAATTTCCTATAATCCTAAGACTTATCTTAATTACTTTGTCTGAACCTCTCCTCCCTTAAAAAAGGCACTGCTCATACTTATAGATGTTCCCAACCTGCCTGTATTTTTTTCATACATTAATCATTTTAGCATGTTAATTGAAAGCTTTTTATAGAGCATTTTAAGCTAGGGTTAGCACAACCCTGCATACAAGCGAAATTTACAAAATCAAAGCTCCGTACATTGGATCTTCTTAAAGCTTTGTGAAGAAAAGCAGGAGACAAATCAATCCAATAAGTGAATCTGTAGAAGGAGTAAATAGCTGACATAAATAAAACCTGAGAAAAATCGATCTCATGATTTTAATTCATCCTGTCCCTCTTACAATTAAAAACTTAAAGCAAATTATTATCATAGAATCATAGAATGCGTAAGATTGGAAGGGACCTCTAGAGATCGTCTTTTCCAACCCCCCTGCACACGCAGGGTCATCTGGAGCATGTGGCACAGGACTGCGTCCAAAGACGGTTTTGAAGTTCTCCAGAGGAGACTCCACAACCTCTCTTGGCAGCCTGTTCCAGTGCTCTGTCACCCTCACTGTCAAGAAATTTTTCCTTAAGTTCCTGTGGAACTTTTGGAGCTTCAGTTTGTGACCATTTCCTCTAGTCCTATCAGTGGCCATCACTGAAAAGAGGCCAGCTGAAAAGAGGCCACTGAGACCATCCTCCTCACTGCTTCCCTTGAGGTCTCCTCTCAGCCTTCTCTTCTCCAGGCTGAACAGGCCCATCTCTCTCAGCCTTTCCTCACAGGGCAGATGTTCCAGGCCCCGGATCATCCTTGTAACCCTACGCTGGACTCTCTCCAGTAGCTCCACATCCCTCTTGAACTGGGGAGCCCAGAACTGGACGCAGTACTCCAGGTTTGGCCTCGCCAGGGCTGAGTAGAGGGGTAGGATCACCTCCCTCGACCTGCTGGAGACGCTCTTCCTAATGCACCCCAGGATCCCATTGGCCTTCTTGGCCACGAGGGCACTGCTGCCTCATGGTCAGCTTGTCATCCACCATGACGCCCAGGTCCCTCTCTGCAGAGCTGCTCTCCAGAAGGTCGGTCCCCAGCCTGTACTGGTGTCTGGGGTTATTTTTCCCCAAATGCAGGACCTTGCACTTGTCTTTGTTGAATTGCTTAAGATTTCTCATTGCCCAGCTATCCAGTCTGTCCAGGTCCCTTTGGATGGCAGCGCAGACCTCTGGGCTGTCAGCTCCTCCTCCCAGTTTGGTATCATCATCACTCTGTGCCTTCATCCAGGTCATTGACGAGTAAACTAAACAGGATTGGACCCTGGGGACACCGCTGCCCACAGGCCTCCAACTAGACTCCGCACCACTGATCACCACCCTCTGAGCCCTGCCATCCAGCCAGTTGTTAATCCACCTCACTCTCTACTCATCTATCCCACACTTCCGGAGCTTGCCCAGAAGGATGCTGTGAGGGACGGTGTCAAAAGCCTTGCTGAAGTCGAGGTAGATGACATCCACCGCTCTCCCCTCATCCATCCAGCTGGTCATTCCGTCATAGAAGGCGATCAGGTTAGTCAAGCATGATTTCCCCTTGGTGAATCCATGTTGACTACTCCTGAGCACGTTCTTGTCCTCCACGTGCCTGCAGACAACTGCCAGGATGAGCTGTTCCATCACTTTTCCAGGGATGGAGGTGAGGCTCACTGGCCTGTAGTTGCCTGGGTCCTCCCTCTTGCCTTTTATGAAGACTAGTGTGACATTGGCTTTCTTCCAGTCCTCCAGCACCTGCCCCATTCTCCAGGACCTTTCGAAGATGATGGAGAGTGGCTTAGCTATGACATCCGCCAGCTCCCGCAGCACTCTGGGGTGCATCTCGTCAGGGCCCATGGATGTGTGGGTATCAAGTTTCCTTAGGTGCTCTCTGACCCAGTCTTTCTCAACCCGGGGCAAGTCTTCCTCTCTCCAGGCTTCCTCTCTTGGCCCTTGGGCCTGGGACTCTAAAGGACTGTCCTTGGTAAACACTGAAGCAAAGAAGGCGTTCAGCAACTCTGCTTTCTCTGTGTTTTTCGTAATGAGGGCACCCACCCAATTCACCAGCGGACCCACATTTTCCGTGATCTTCTTTTTGCTGTTAATATATTTGAAGAAGTTTTTCTTGTTATTTTTAACATCCCTTGCCAGATTACGGTGATTTTTGTAATAATTATTACAAATTATTATGTTTACACGCTCAACGCTGACACTAAAACGCCTGCTACATTTTGAGTAAAATGAAGAATCTTCTTATCTACACCAGATAAGAAATGAGCATGGATTTGGATTAATATAGTTCTGTGTGATACAAAACTGGGAGAAGAAAAAGTTAAAAGATCAATTGTCTTTATTTTTGTTTACCTTCCATTGAAAAGGTTTCTGTTGATCAAATGGTTGTCATTATTTCTGGTAAAATAGCTTTTTAGGTTATGATAATTCAAATTTAAAATACACATTCTTTAATAGAAGAAGAAAATGTTTCTGAGTGTGAAATATGATACTGCTATGACACTACTTGGCAGAAACTTCTGTATATTGCATATCACTTCATTTTTTTTTAGTTTAATATACAGTTACACTATTTATACATTCATTTCAGACTTTTTTTAGACAAATTTAAGTTACTCCTCATTTTAATGGAGAATTCTCCTGTTTGTTTGCAGGATTTGAGCCTTGGTTAATAGCTGAACATTTTCCCCTACTTATGAAAGAGGGAAAATTAAGATACTGTCTTCAGAAAAAAGAAAGTAATGAATCTACAGCCAGCTGAGGTCTTGTGTTACATTTCAGTGTAACGATTTGTAAATTAATTTTAAAAAGTCTTTGTGCTGCCACTTTATAAATAAATATAGAGGATAGTATTGTACCTAGATTCAGGTTCTGAAAACAAAAGAGAAGCAACTTATGTATGGAGTTGCTTACATTATTTTTTTTCATGAGAAAGCCATAAGGAGGGACAAATAATAAAATGAGGTCTAAATTCTGTTTCTCTCCACCATCAATCATGGCAATAGTAGCTTCAGAGAATTTTGTACATGAGCATGAACAAAGTGCTTGTAAACAGGATTATTTTGACGACCAATTTGTGATAATATTTTGGAACTAATGGGAAAGAAAGGAAGTCTGAGATTTGTTAAAATTTTATATTTAAGTTGTTTTACTCTGAAAAAGTATGCAGGCTGATCATAGTATAGGAAATATAAGTGAAACTGGGAAATAAATGCTCTATTAACAAAAGATAAGATGCTCTCTACAAGCACTAAGGGCTTGCTTTTATTTATTTTTTTCTTTTTTAAAGAAAACTGAAAAAACTGAAAAAATATTTGTCATGCAATCATAGCAGAAGTATTAATGAGTTGGTACATAGAAAAACAGAGATGGATATAATTAGAGGAAATATACTACTATAAAGTTTTCAAGTATATCTTATACATTATATATCTTATACCTTACAGGGCAAAGTGATATTTGAACATATTTCTCACTTTTCATTTTTATGAATGTATTTCACCTTTTGCAATTTTTTTTTAGATAGTTTTTTTTTTTTTTTTTTTATGTTCCTTCTGAAGGACTATGTTAGATAGACAGCTTTGAACATTGCCAGAGAGCAAGCTGTAGAAATAATGGAGATAATAATCTGTCACGTTAGTAAGAGATCCAGAACTTGAAAATGCTTCTCATATCACTTAAAATAGGCCAGGATATTTGAAATTACTGGTCTAGTCTTAATTTTTCCAATATCTGCACTATTTTCAACCCTATTTGAAAGTATTTGCAGACCTCTGGTACCTATATTGTACTTCACAATCACATAGCATAAAATTCTAAGCTCAGAGAAAGGAGATTTAAGACATTTGTTCTGCCCTGCTCTTGTCAGAGAGTACTTCAGGATGATTTAGACAGCAATGGAGACTTTCTCGCGTTATTGGAAACAGGTTCAGCACTTCAATACAACTCTACTGAAAACCTTTGAAGTTGTATATATTGTAGACTTAGTTTCAGATTTGTGTTGAAAACTTTCCTTGGATTTTGTAGAAATTCCCCAGGAAAGCCACTTTCCTTAACGATAGTATCTATAATACTCTTTAATATTTTCATCTGTAATTTTGAATTCGGGAAACGACTTAAAATTTGTGCTTTCCTTGGGCATCTTTTACATCCAGATGAAGACAGAAATTGAGTATTTCACCAAATGGCAAGCAAATCTATTTAAGGTCATTTTTCCTGTAAATCAAATCTTCTCTTGTAAGAAGTCTATAAAATTGTCTGGGAGCGAATCTGTAGGCAGTATCACTGCCACCAGGTTAGATGAGATATATATTAATATTTGGCATGGATAATCAATCTTTCATGTATGAGGATGCCTAGGTTTGTTAAGAAGAGACTCAGAACTTGAGAATTCTTCAAGTATTATTGATGGCTTTTCTTTGTAAGATAGAAAAAATACTTCAGGTATGAGATTTGGATATATATTGAGCTTGATCTCCCATCCTTCATACATTTTTATGTATGATTATCCAAAAGCATCTAACTTCCCAAAAGTAAGTTAATGCTTGTCACAAATGCCAAAAGTTTCAAAGACATTGAAAGCGAGATACATTAGACAACATGGTGAAGAAGAATGAAAAGTTCTATATGGGTTTCCATGGTAAGAAACAGACCATAAGTCTTCCCTATTCTAATGTATTAGCATGCGTACTTAAAAGTGTCTGTTTCTCTTGACTAACTACAAATTGACAGAAAGGTAATTAGATGAAATACAGACATCTTATGTTGCTAAGATCTCCTGCCTGATGATTCCTATTCTACAGAAATTATCTATAAGTAATTCAAAGGGAATGGCACAAGAGAAAGAGTAACGTAATTCATGATTTGAAGAATAGGGCATTTTTATATTTCATTCTGAGAGTTTTTTCCCACTTTGCTAGCAACCTCTTAAAGGCTAACAGGAAAATTGCTAGGTCAAACTTGCAGGAGATCTACATCAAAGTGCCAGAAATGTGCAAGAGTGCTGCTGGTTACCACAGAGTGATATAATAAATTTTTCAAATTTCTTTTTGCAAGGCTCCTTTCCCACACAGGGAATAACTGAACTATAACAAAATTTCAGAAACTTTTGTTTTATTTGAAATGTTAAAGCTTCAGTATGTGATTTTTAAATACAAAGCTTTCAACAATGACTAGAGTCTGGGATAACCGAACTGAAGCTCACTTCAATCCTCTCCCCTGTGTTCTCACTAATAACAGGTTTGACCTTCAGTGATTATCCACTTGATCAAAGCTGAATTGTGAGGAAAAAGCAAAGTCAAGAAGAGGAATACAGTTTTGATGTTAGTTAGCCATAGACAAGTCAACACTTCTAATTATGAATAACCCTCAAGTTCTATCACTATTTATGCTATGTGGTTATTGGACATAACATTGCCAGATGCATGAGGCTAATGCTATTACAAGTAATGATGTTGATCTCTATAAAACGAACTTTGAACACTTGAGAAATAATAATAGCAAAAATAAAAATACACTATTGAAAAGGGTTGCGTAATAACTTGGTAGCCTAAACAGGGGAATAAAATGTTAAACAGCTAAACCTAGTAAAAAATCAATGAGAAAGATAAGCAGGGATATTAGTCCACAAACCTTTCACTCTGTTTTATCAGATGTAGAATTTAATTAATGCTTTAGACTTTAGCTATTTTAACTATTGGTTAGCAAGGCTTGTCTCTGTCTTCCTGTGTAGATGATTATTTGCAATTACTTACAGGTAACTACGAATTGTTCCCAGATTTTTGATTTTGATTCCCAACTTTGAAAGGATTATGGTCTTAAATACTGTAACGAATAATGGAATTTCTACTAGAGAATAATTCCTATTTGTAACCAACATGATTCCACTCAGGTAGCATGGAAATGATGGTTTAATTTATGAATCCGCAGAGTACCTCTAGGCATCGAAGAGATATATGTATTAAAGATCTGCACTTCAGACAGGCATTTCTAGAAAAACTCTATCTTTAAAAAATTATTTGTCTAATGCAAGTAATACATCTGTCTTTGAAGGAGAAAATGATGTGTTTCTGACAAGTTATATTATCCTTGTACAAAATGAAGATCCAGCTCCTATTTTGTAATCGCTAGTAACTGCACCTTCTGTCCCTTTGACAGCCATCAGCAAGCTTCTTGATATCATTAATAGAACAAGCTCAAATTCCCAGAACATGTGTTGTTATGTATTAAGTGAATTCATCTTTTTTGTCTGGCACTTCCAGAGCAGGACAGATGCTAAACTAGGAAAGGTGCATATAATCCATCACATCGGTGATGACTTTTGAATTAAGAATATACTTGTACTTGGTGTTCAAAATCACCCATGTTATGCAGAGAATAAACAACTAAAAACATATGAGTGTCATCCTTGACTCTACCACCATCGGGTGGGATTCAGCTTTATGTCTCTATAATGTAGGTGTCTAAGATAGATATCTAGGTATTCAGTAAATGCTAGTGTGTTGCTAATCAAAGATACTTAATGTAATCTGGAGAGCAATTCATCTCTGCTTGACTAGGTCAAAGTATAGATTCTATTGTATGAATGTAGATGTGTTGAGGTAGCTTACCATATCTAAGAATTTTCAGAGGTGTCATTCCAACATGGAGCAGAAGGGTATGATATACGATCTATAGGAGAATTGTTCTCTTCTGGATAGAGAGCTGCAGGGTAAGTGGGACACTGTACAGTGTCTGTGTTTTTCTCAGTGCAATTAAAAATCAGTGCAAAGCAGCAGATAGACAAAGGAATGAAAGTAAGTAATGAGAGAAAACTGTTTAACTTTTTTTTTCAGTTATTATTATTTTTAGGCTAAGTAAATAAAATTTTGAGAAGATTTGAAGAACACAAAGTTCTTGATTTCCTTTTCTTTACCATTGAACAAAAAGTTTTTGAACATGACTTGCAGTCTGAAAGTGGTCATTAGCTGCAGCAAAGTACCATGGACGTTCCCTGGGTGATCTTTGTAAATACATAAACAAACAAAAAAATCCTCGTGAGTTATTTTAACCAAAATCAAAGCAAAGGTTTTCAATCTTAATTTGAAATTTAGATTCTTCCAGGAGAGCTTCGATATCCCATTTATCCATTTCAAATTATAAACAACTGCATAGCAGCAGTGTGATTAGTGTTAAAGATATTATGCACGAGTAATCCAGGTCTTATCTATGGATACTTAGAAAAAACATTTTTTTCTTTTCCTCTAACATAATCCCCTTATTTAATATATTTGTGCACATTCCCTTGTTTAAGCATTATCCATAGGAAAAGGCAATTTCTGAGTGTATCAACCTAAGTCAAGAAAATTTATAAAGGGATTTGCTGCAAGTAGAAGAAGAAAAGTCTTAGGTTTATAACAAAGAAAGCTTTAACAAAAAAGACTGAGAGGGTGTGTGTTAATTAATATTGCCTGTTAAACAGCAACATAATATTAACCATATATGTACTTCATCTGTTAGTCATGCATTTGCAGGACCATTGAATCTGCTTATCTTTATCATATTTTTTTTATTGATTTTAAAATACTGATAAAGGGAAAAAAATGGTGTGTTAAAAAGCTTTATAAGCAAGCAACAAAAAAAGTTCTTTGTAAAGTATTATTCTGAACTGCTGTATTATTTCTCCCCCACAAAACTTCTGTACACTTCTGTGTAAAAACACATTCTGATGTGTTTCTTTCTCATACATCTTGTTTTGATTGAGATATAAAGCACGTTTTTCCCACAGCACATGAAATTCTTAAAATATATCATTATTCTTGTTCATATAAAGTAATTTCTATCATGGCAACACACCAGTTTTCTCATGTTGCTATTGTGCTTTTTTTTTTTTTTTTTTTTTTTTTTTCACCTATCATCAGAAGATCAATCTGCTTGCATAACCATGGGGAAATACAATCCACTTATTACTTAAAAATAATTTTCAGGCCCAACTACTGAAGAAAAATCGTATAGCAGTTATATTCCTGGCTTAAAGAATAATTTATGAAACTATACTTACTTTCTTACTTCAGGCCAGAAATATTTAATACTAAGGAATGGCTGCATAATGTATCTCAGATACCTGAATCACATACCTTTGAAACACATATTTCCTAGGTCATATTTTAACAATGATTCCTTAGGGTAAGAGACTCAGGGTTAGCGGAGACCCACTTGCCAGAGGGACAAGAATGAGAAAATAAGGGAGTAGGTGGAATATGACAACTGTCAACCATCTTTATAACTTCACAACCAATGGAGCCAAATCATATATCTTCACAAGTTAAAGCTCTGCTTTGTTTTCTGCAGCAGTCAACCTATAGAGAGTAATCTGGCAGCCAGAACAAGAGCTGTCTGATAGTCAGAGAATTCAGAGCAGATGTGATGCTGAAAAAGATTTGCCAGCTCAGTAACCTAGGGGAAACCTACACATAAAGAAAATTGTTTGGACTGTCTCAGTCTGCGTTTTACTTCTATTAATATAAAAGGAAAAGACGAGGCTTTGACCCGATATATAGAAAAAATAAATTTTAAATTTCTAATCTATTAACTTTTGACACTTTTTAGGACTAAACCTTAGAAATATGGAAAGAAAAACTAAACACTACGGTTTCTAACGATAAGAAATTTGAACATTTTCTGATTTTTAAACTAAATTATCCTAAGTCATTTTATAAGGAAATTTGGATAGCAAAATAATTCTTAATACTAAGAAAAAAAAAAAAAAAAAAAGGCCCAAAGGTACCAAAACCCAAAATAAGTAAAAAACAGTGAGATTAACTCTTGTCTCTTGTTTGTACAAGGCAGTTTTATAGAATTCTACTGCTGAAGAAATGTTTGATAGTATGTATAAAAGTATTTTATGTCCACTTTAAAGCCCATTTACATTGTTATGACAGTGATAACCAAGCCACTGAGTTTCTAAGTGTCACAGCAGTCAACATTAGTCAAAAAATTCTAAGGCTGCATGGATGATTATAAGTATTTAAAACTGTTCAGTACTCATCATTAACACATTTAAAAAGTTTCAGTCAACAAATCAGAGAGTCAAAACTGTCTGTGAAACAGGCACCAAAATGCAAAGGTTTATACTTGGAATTTTCAAATTCAAACTTTCATTAACTTCACCGAGCTAGTGTTAGACCATTCCAAAGAGATCTCTTAATTTTTCCATTGACAGAGAATAAAAAACAATCAGAATAGATTTTGCAATCTGTGGATAGCAAATTATTTGCCCAGACTATTTAAATCACAGTTACAAATGGCAAATATTGAAGCAACTGAGATGGAAAACGTCTGACTAATCAAAACTGGATCGATTAGAAAGAAAGTTATTTATAATAAATAGCTGAACAAGTTCTTCAGAAAACATATGTGTTTCTAGAGTTAATTCAGAAGGAACCCAATTTAAAATAAAACAAACAATATGACTAGGCAGACAAAGTTGGTATATTTTCTGATCCAAATGTGCTATGCGGGGCCATTTTGTTAAAACCAGAGAGACATAAATAATTCTTTTGATGTCAGAATTTGTGTAAAAGTCAGAATTCTAAAGTAACAAAGCTCTAATATTTTATAATAAATAATGATATCTCTTTTTAGAAGAAATATTTCTTTTTCATTTATCTCTCTCCCTCACCTATCTTACTCACTGCTCCAACAGATGAAAAGTGTTGATTTTTAAAGCTACTCTTAGGGGCAAAAATATATTAACAACTGAAATGAAAAGTATTCAATTTACAAACGTAATTCTGCTGCAGACTGCTTGTTGAAATTGGGAGCAGTTTTTAAAAAGCCACTCACATCTAAGAGGTAAAGATTCACCATTTAATGATCATATCCCTGATAGTCATTAAAATTAAGGACCTTGCTCAAGAGCAGTTTCAAATAAACACTTGCAGAGAATAAAGTAGAGATTACCACAGACAGACGAACACATGGACGGTGTGACACTGGCTCCAGAGAAATTGTCCCTTTATTCATGAAAGATAATTCAAGGAATAGTTGGCTATTGAGAAATACATAGACATACCTGAGACATACCTGAGACAGAATTATTTCTCTGCTTCATTTTCTCAGATACTGAAGCCAGTTTGCAATGCTAAACAAATTTTAACTCATACACAGCAGGCTTGAAATTTAGGAGGTATTCTCACAGTTCGGCCAATACAACAGATTAATACGGGTTTGTAGTTTAAATTCCTGTTGTTTAAAATATCTTTAAGTGCTCATCTTAGATTTAGTATTAGCTTTTAATCTTCGTGACATTGGACCATACCAGACTGCTTGTGATAATGAACTTGGTTTGCACATGTGAAAAGTCATAAATTATTTTTCGGTGATGTTTGATGGGTTTGTTTGTGCTGATCTATTGACTGGATAAAGCAAGAGGCACCCTCTTCCGCTAGCTCTTCCCCTCTGGAAGGAAAATCACATAGCTTCTTAAAGAACATCAAAGTATACTTTCTAGAAGCACATATCTCATTATCACAGGAACAGGTTTTGATAATGCCATCACAAGTTCTGCATCCCTTTGAGGCCATCTACTCAGCAGATAACAGAAACAGCTGACACAGACATTGAACTGTTTAAGGGAAAGAGATTGCCTGGATTAATGACTAGCAAATGGTGAAATTAATTAAATGGAAAGTTGATGAATCTTGCAGATTTGCCTTGGACCGCCTTGTTGAAGAAAGTCTTTAAACAATAAAATCAGGGAGATATGAGTCCAAGATCACAAAGACCAAACGTCAGTGAACAGTGAACATATGAACAGCCTGAGGAAAGAGTCATCTCCGAGCTGTATTAAGCCAAAATCCAAGAAAACTTTGCATAACAAAACATGCTATTAAGTTTTCAGCTCTGTCCACATAAAGCATGCATGAAAGTCAGGGAGTTTGAGTTTGAATTCTTCTGTCTCTGAACTCAGACAGTGTGTGCAGCCAATTTTTCTCCTAGGCAAAAACTATGGAGGAAAAATGAGTGGGTTAACACCTATGTACTCTGAAAATATAACATTAAATACTCACAGCACATTAAATATATGCTAAGTTTTATGAGTTTGATTCTCAGAAATTTGTAGCCCTCCCATGAGATGAAAGTTCTGAATATGCACCCCTGAATTATCCAAATTTTTCTAGCTTCTATATTCCCAAGCACATGGGTATCTTCTATTAAAAGTAATTTGTAAAAAAAACCTGTTGTCTAATTCACATTATTAAAATTCTAAACAAGTATCACTTCTGATCACATTTCTGCTGAACAAACTGCTATTAAAACCGTGCAGATATTAAGCATGCAGAATCTACTAGTACTACTTCTACTAGTATGCCCAAATACCATCTTCAATGAATTACTTCAATCAGATGGTTATCCATAAAAATTCAAGTATATTTTTCTTGCTTATCTTAACTAACTATGGAAAAACTATAGACATTGACCAGAAATAATTATTGACATCATATCTGCAAGAAATCAGATCAATGTAAATAAAATCAAATTAGTCTATAAAATGTTTTCTGACCTTTTTTCCCCACTTTTAATCGTATATTTATATAATTCTTGGTCAAAAATGTCTATCTATTTCTTTAGTTCCCAGTTATGAATTATATCTGTGTTTCCCTGCTATTTTGTAATACTTTCTGTACCATCCATACCTCTCCATTGATTGGTCTATTTGTTCTACTTCCTTCTTATGATCCAAGTGTAAAATGAGAATATACGAACTGTCTCTACAGCATTTCTTGATCCATGTGTGATTAAAAAATTAGATACGCTTGTTACTAATATAAGATTTTATTAAGTTTGTGTTGCTTAAAGTCAGTAATTAAGAAAAAGGTTTTTTGTTTTTCTGTAAAGAAAGTAATCAGTTTTTCACAATGATAATTTCAGTTGTTCTGAAAGACAGTGTCAAATTTCAAAAATCAAACACAGCACTGAACATACCATCATTCTGTTCAAGTATATCAGAATTTATTGCCACTAGTGCCTATTGCATTGTTCTATTGACTGGATTTTTTTTTTTTTTTTTCATTTATTCTCATTATCTTTTGTACTTGTTTTCACCATATCTGGTTAATGAAAAAGGGAGGGAAGGGGAGGAGAGAGGAGGAAAGGGGAGGAAAAATTGTGGAGAATAATTGTTCAGCTGTTGCCTAAAACATCAGATGTTGTATAAAGTGATTGGACTTTTATAAGAACAGTAAAAAATAGGTATAGAAATTCAACAAGGTATTCAAAAGAACATGTCCCTCTATTTGAATGACCTATAATCACAAGCAAGACCTAATCTCATAGACAACTTGTATCATCACACAGGTAGAATTTCAGAGTGTAAGTACATGCCGGACAATACTAAGCAGGTATGCATTTGGTGAGGTTTTTCTATGCAGGCAGTTTTTTTTCTTTGTTTGTTTGTTTCAAATTTCTGTCTATATATGAATATATTTCAGGGCTGTATCCTATTAAATCACATCAATCCACAGGAATGGAACCATCCATTCAAACACTTCTGTTTGTATTAGTGGGTATAATAGAACTATAAACTATTATTGATCAGTACCTTAGAGATAAGCATAATGTGTTAGCATAAATCACTTTGCTCTATCTACACTTATTCTATGGCTAATAACTGTGATGAGTATTTTTAATCACTGAGAATAGTGATGTTTCCTTTATTATTTTTATTTATTATTAATATACAATATTCTGTGCACTTCATGCCATAAGGGTCCAAATAAACTTATTAGTCAATTTCATATAGTTTAGACATTATTTAGACATTTTCATATAGTCTTATGTCAATAGAAAAAAGAGTTGAAAATCCCACTAGGGAGTGCTTGAAAAATTATATCTAAGCCTTCTGGTTATCTTCAGTTAAATGTGGTTTCCTACAAAATAAAAGACTTATAAAAGAGGGATAAATAAAAGGTTGAAGAGAGTGAATGTGTGTGTGTGTGTATGTGTGTGTGAGAGAGAGAGAGAGAGAGAGAGAGAGAGAGAGAGAATAAAAGAGATCTCAAATTAACTAACAAAGGTTCAGTTAAATATTAGATTTCTAAAAATAATATCATCTTACAAACACAACAAGAAATAATAAAGCAAAATCAATGTAGTCAATATTTACATTTTATTGAAATATTTAGGCATTCTTATATTAAAATTGACAAGCAGACAGTCTTCTGTGAAATTACTACAAAAAGTCCATCTTCTTCAGGACAGCTAAAGCAATTCTGGTTTGCAGTTGATGTCTGGTAAGTACATAAGAATTATCTCATTTGCAAGACACTATGCAAGTGAGAATGTGCTGAGCTATATTTGAAAAGTAGTAATAATGTTAGCACTTTTTGAGAAGATATAAAGAAAAGCATAAAAAGTCTTATGAAAATTTT
Source organism: Nothocercus julius (assembly GCA_013398735.1). Classification (NCBI taxonomy): domain Eukaryota; kingdom Metazoa; phylum Chordata; class Aves; order Tinamiformes; family Tinamidae; genus Nothocercus; species Nothocercus julius. Next base: position 8,016,589 of record VZSV01000016.1, read on the forward strand.
AACATGAAAGAGGAAGGCAGTGATGGCAAAATGGCAAAGTAGGCAAAAGAAATAAAAATCTGCTTAGGAAGTCCAAATGTTTGAGCTCTGCAATATCAGGGAAAACTGAAATGGATAAGTAATATCTGAAAATGAATATATAAAACTTTTTCTTTTTTCTTTTTTTCTCTTTTTTTCTTTTCCTTCTTTTTCCTTTTTTTTCATTTTTTTTTTTTTTCAAGCAGGGTGGTATGCATTTCTTAAAGCATTTGTTGTCACAGCCTCATGACAGAAACGTAGATGAACACTAATTCTAGATCACGTTGGTTGAAATCACAAAGTAGCTGATTGCCTAACAATGTCAGATAAAAATGCAAAGTTATGCAATATTTTTCATCACTGAATCATCATAGAATCCTCTTAGTTAACTTATGTGAAACATGCTTCAGACACTGGAAGTGATATGGAAATAACAGATGTTTAGGTGTCAAGTTACAGACCAGAGGAAATAAGTTCTCAATGAGAGAACTAATAGCATGTAGACTATTACTTCCAGAAGCTCTATGTCTTAAACAGAAAAAATTAGATGTTAAAAAAAAAAGGAAATAAAAAAAATAAAAATAGTTCATAGCATAATGGAATTCAGCCATAAAATGATAAATCCCAAAAGGAAAATGGAAAAGGATTGTTTTGACCAAATGTAGTTAGCTTGCCAAAGGCTATCAAAGAAGTCAATACAGATTTAAATGAAACTGAATATATATCCACCAGGAGAAAAAAATGACTAAAATGCTTGCAGAAACTTAAAGAATGAATTAGAAGAGAAAGTTCCAAGGTTTTCAATGAAAGTTTTTCAGCATGCAAGAGAGGACAAACCTGAGCACTGCAATATTGCTACAAGATCTCCAAAGACATTTTAAAATGGCCAGCACCTAAGAATCAACCTACGATGTGCATGCTCAATTGACCTTTGCACATTCAATTGAGCTTCCCAAACCCCAGAGCAAAACTTTAAAGACATATTTAAAATTCAGAAAAGGGCTCAACATATCTGCTTTGCAGAAATGAACTGAAAAGTAATTTTGTAAGAAAAGAGTGATAATTTAAGTGAACATACTTGAAGGTCCTGCAATAATACCATGTTAAGTCAGCGGCTGGCTGAAAAAAAAACGTATAGGAAAAATCTGGGATGCAGTCTTTAATTGATTTTTTAAAAGTGAAGACTGATTAAATGTGTGAACCAACACTCCTAGAATATAAAAGAAGACTGCATATAGTTAGAGAGGAAATTGGATAACTGTAGTAGATACTTTATAAAAGTGGGACAAACTCAAGCCTAATATCACAGACTCACAGAATCACTGAACAGTTGAAGTTGAAAAGCACTTTTGGAGGTCATCTAGTCCAACCACTCTGCTCAAGCAGGGTCACTTAGAGCACGTTGCCCAGGACCAGATGGCTTTTGAATATCTCCAAAGATAACCTCTCTGGGCAATCTGTTCCAGAGTTATCCTCACAGTAAAGAAGTTTTTCCTTATGTTGAAATGGAATTTCCTCTGTATGAGTTTATGACTCCTCATCATGTCAGTGGGCATCACTGAAAAGAGTCTACCTCACCTCTTTATACTCTCTTTTTAGGTCTTCATACACACTGAAAAGATCCCCCTAACCCCTCTCTTCTCCAGGCTGAACAATCCCAGCTGTCCATAATTTCATCACCTCAATAATCCTTGGCTGGACTCACTCCAGTATCTCTAGATCTGTTCTCTCTGTGAATAAAACTCTTTTCCAGACAAATACAAACCATACAAACCACAGCAGATAAAATTTTGTTGCCTATGCCCAGAAGAACAATGAGAGAAGCAGAATACTATTGGTGATGAATTTGCCATTCCAGAAAAAATGGTCTGAATTTCAGAAACTGCTAGGAGAAACAAGCCAATTTGAAAGCATAACTTGAAGTTTTATATTTGAGTAGTAGAGAGTTTGAGACACAAAGAGTACATCATGCTGCTTATGTATTATGCACCAGTTCATAACGGCTCATGTGAGTGATGAATTTGGGAATGTTTTTTTGAAAAGTTATGCTAGCTCCGTTATTTCCTTTTACCAATTTTTGAAGATCTTAATCATTATTCTTGCATAATGGTTCTCTGCACCTTTTGCTTCTGTTAGATGTCAGTGCCGCACTCTGAAACATTAGGATGGTATACAAAGAACTTCAAATACATCTTTCAATGTAAAACCTGGAACAACAGACTGGAACAAAAAACTGGAAACAAAACTATTTTGATTTGTTTTGCTTTTTTTTTCTGTAGAAAATGAATGCCTTTCCACTTAAAGCAACCTGGAAAATGAGAGGGTCCTAGAAAATTGCAGGTTTTGAAGGCCCCAAACATCAATTTGAAATATGTATCTAGAGAAAATAAGATGTTACTCACTATCTTCCTTGATGATATTCACTGAAGAGAAAACACATAATAAATAGTTTTGTCAAAATGCTTCTCAACATCATTTTTAAACATATGAACTCCTTCATATGTTTATGATTCTGTGAACTTCATATGTTTATGATTCATATGATTCTGTGGCAGCTAAGAGTAGGAAATAGAAGAATGATAACTCAAAGTTTATTTTTGTTTGTTGTTTGTTTGTTTGTTTTGTTTTACATTTAAAGAAGCTTTTTATGTAGAAGTTTAAAAATACTCCTCATACTAGTGGTTATAAGTGAAATGCTTGAAAGGGTATTCCAAAAGTGAACATAAAACTACATTCTTTTCTTTTAGTAAGAATCAATGAAATAGCTATTGAGCATTATAATTAGATTATTTTTCTTATTGTAGAATTATGTTGATCATATGATATGATATACTGTATGATATATCATATCATGTTGATCATATGAAGATAATAACATAATGAACCCTGACTATAAATGCATTATAGCATTCTGAAAGCTAACATTATCACTTGTGGAAGTTTAGAACTTGTCTCAGGTTCATTCAAATAATTCATTCAGATATTACAGTCTTCCCTTTCTCTGCCTCCTTCAGAAGACATTGTACATCCGTACACACATATGGAATGAAGAGTGGGGTAGAGGCTATTATAAATCTGCTGTGTTCTTAAGAGTTCTGGAATCCTTAATCTGGTGTTAGGACCTTCACAATTTACAGGTAATACCATGCAGGAGGTGCTCAAATCGTGAACTTTGGCTATTCACTTTAAAAAGCCACAAATTTGATTTCTGAGCTTGTCAACACTTGCTACAAAATGTGTTTAAAATACTCTTGGTAAAACAGGACATGGCTAATATAATGTTGAATGATAAGCATTGTACTTGTTCTTTGATTAAAGCACATAGTTAATAGGAGACAAGATGGCTCCTTATTCACATTTTCCTCATCTCTGACCACTTCTGTCTAAAGTGATTTTGAAGGACTTGAGAAAGAATATCTATTGTTACCTGTTTTTGCTTGATCAAACTACTCTCAAAATGGTGAGTAAGGCAAGATAAATTGTAGATTGTCATTGTGATATTCAGACATTCTAGGGGCACACTTTCATGACTGTTTCTTCCAGAAAATTCAGATTTCACGCTAGAGTGACAAAAGTGTCAGCATTGATACTCCTCTTAAATTTGGATATGAGTCTTTCTTAAAGGTTTATCGCTCTGTCTGGGAAAAAAAAAAAAAAAAAAAGAGTGAAAGGAGTGATAAGATCTCTTCTTAGCGCTGTTAATCTGTTCCTGCGTCTTGTTTCTGTCCCTTCAGTCATTCATGTTTGTTAAACTCTGCTGAAGGTTTTAGTAGGAGATGTTTTTTGGAGGTGATGAACTTACTTGAAAAGGAACACCCACTCTAATAATTCATCTGAAAATGAGGAAATATCTGAAGAAAGGATATGAGGAAGATTATTATGAGCTCTTGGGACAGATATATGATGGACTGAGAGCTTCTGTATAATGTACATTGATAATGTATATTGATAGCATTAACTGGGAGGCATGTGTCTATTGAATAAAATAATTATAATTATAATATGGGATAATTATACAGATCTGCTTTGTAAACTGCTTTGAAATGTATCAAAATGATATCCATAAAGCTGTAATGCAGAAATATGGATGTTTTCAAATCTGTTTCCAAAAACTTTTGTTTCAATATAGAGTTACCCTCACTTGCCTGTGTTTGGAAAAGCCTTGTATTGCCAATATTCTCATCCATTCTTGGATAAAACAGCTTCAGACCTTATATATTTGTATATATATATATGTATATACACACACACACATACATACATACATATATATATATTTACATATATATATATATATATACATAATTTTCACTGTTGTATTCTTAAGGTTTTCAACTAGCCAATGAAAACAAAGATCTTTTCTCCTGAATAAGGTCATTGTATTACTTGAAAAATCATACAACATGATCATATCACTGGAACTAAGGTGCACTTTTATAAGCTGTACTGCATTATTGTGATGGATACTAATGTTGAATGAAGAGTTCTGAAACATTAACTACAGGCATTTGACTTTGTTTAAAAGCCCTTTGGTTATGCTTTCTCTCTGCTGTATAATCAGCAAAGATGGTACTGCCTATAACAGCTGATAGGAGCCACTGATAGCAAGTTGTTATTAAAATTATCTCTTATGGTCTTAAAAGAAAAATTTGAAAGTTCTGAGAAAATAAGTCACATAAAAAGTCTACATATAGGGAAAATACTACATAATCCTCACTAAAAATAAGGGTAAACACTTAATTTAGGTTTAAAAAAACCCATCAGGCACGGCTATGCACAACCAACTTAAGAAAATAAAAAGTGTTGATTTGCAGAATTTATTTAAAAGGTCTTTTTTTAATATTCAAGATAGTTCATTCACTTTTGATTATTTTCTTGGTTTTCTAATTCTTTGGATTTTGCTATATTTGTATGTTACTCATATCTCAAATTTAATAGCAGCCTTTTCAATATATTCATAATGTGTTGGTCAGTAAAGAGCAGAACTACCACTATCTTAAATTCTGTGAATATTTCACAATGAATGATCAATGTATGATAAAATATACTCTGAAATAATGCACAGTTTTTACCACTATCTATACTCTTGAGAAGGTAGCATATGCAACCATGCAGATCATAATTACAAATTCAAAATGCTGAAAAATACATCTGCTATAGTCATGCCAAGTAAACTGAAATTATATTTTTAAATGTATTTTACAATTAATTTTATATGAAGAGAAAGAGACAGTGCTTTGACTTTTTCATTCTGTCTTTTTTTTTCTTCAGAACTGGATGGGTTACAGGAATGGCCTATTTATAAATATTATTCTGAAAAAAATCTCTTAATCTATTTTATGGTAGTTTTTAGGCTTTTTATTATGTGCTATTTGTGAACATTTGTGCACCCAGTTTCTAAGAAGTCTTGTGGAAAGAGGATAAACAAAAAAGATAAGCAAGAATCTGACCTGACAAATACCACCGTTAATATGGATTTGCCTGAATATTATGTCAAAAGTATTAACTTGGCCTTCTTGAATCTCTTGATCGGTTTAGAAAATATTCTGTCCTATAGTAGCAACAATATTCGCTGACTTGGATGAGCTTTACCCAAAATAAAATATGGCTTTCAGTAAGAATAATCACTGAAGAAAATTCATAAGCAATCCACAGAGAGCAGGATGCTGCTGCATCATTTTAATCAATCCGTGGCAATAGTAACAAAGTTAGTTAACTGGCTACTTACAGAAAAAGGAGAGATTTACTGAGTAATTGGAGTCATTATGAGTAATTCGTGTAGTATTTTCAGATTCCATTGTATATTGTTTTCAGTGAAAATATAAATGCTCATCAAAATCATGCAAAACATAAGACTGAATATACTGAAACAAGAATATCAAAGATATTATACAAAATGATTTCTCTTCTTTATGTTCAAACTATTCTATGTCTTCAAAGGAACTTCAGAAATGCACAGTATCAGGTACATGTGTTTTGTCTAACATAAAATAATGAATGAATAGACTTAAATTCCAATACCTGTAATTCTCAGATCACACCATCTGCACTACTCTTTTCTGTAGACCACTGTAATAAGTGAGCAACAACTGTGCAACTTTATATGCTGACCTACTAAGTTAGGAATATATTAGCAAATACTTAACAATTCTTAGGGATATAAATCCACGGGAGTTTAACTATACTTTAGCAAGTGTCCTAAATTCATTAAAAAAAAAAATACAGACAAACAGAAAGAGAGCACACTGTCTAACAAGTGTAGAGGTGTGTGCCGCCTGGGGAAACAAGTGTAGCATCCAAAAAAATATTCTTAAATACCAGCCAATCCATACAGGAGGAAGCCAATACAAATATTTCAACCACAGGGGGAAAAAAATAGTGGATACTTTCATTCATTGCTGAAATACAAAGCTATAGGAAAACCATGCTTGATTCATTCAGGTGCTTAGGTAACTGCTTTTGGCTATGTTTTCAAAGAAAAGATACCCTGAAAATTTTGGAGTTCTACAAGATGAGCTTGGCAACAGAAAAGAGTGACAGAAAGGCCTAGTATGGGGCCCATAAATAAACAAAATTATAAAAAATAAATTAAGTTTATTTTCATATACAGGGTTGTTTAATCATTTACACATATATAGAATATGTGTATATAGTATAAGTATATAGAATACAGTAGTATTCTATATAGTATATAGAATATAGTAGAATATATAGTATATATTCTATATAGTGTATAGTATACAGTAGTATACAGAAGTATATAGAATGCAACTTGACAAACAGACTAAAAATCCAGCTATTTCAGTTTCTGTTTCTAATAGTAGCTAGTGAAGATGTCTCCAGATATTCTAGTAGAAAGTCTTTACTTGACAAATGTAGATGATTGCTCTACAGATAAAGTTTTTTGAAGACTGAAGTTTGTAGCCCTGATTATGATGGGCGTCCAGTATTTTCATTTGAGATAGACTATTTAGATAGATTGTTGCTTATTCTGTCTATTTAGATGGAATGTTCATGTTTTGAAAACAGCTGCACTGTGAATTTTCAAATAATGAAAAATTAGTCACTCCTGATTGTTTGAAGTGTTTCCCTCCGAAATTTCCTACTCCTAATACATATAAGATGTTTCTCTTAGTATTTGTAATATTTTAAAATAATCTAAATTAAATTAGAGTGTAAAAGAATATGTTTCTTGCTCTTGGCTTGCAAAAAACAGTAGCAGTTGTCTGACACCTCTTAAGGCATTGAATTTTTTAGGCATAAGGTCTTTAATACTTCTTTTTTCCCCATGCATTAATTTTCAAAGACAAAATGTTTCAGAAACAAATATGATAATTTCAATCTGATTGACTACAGATTTCACACTTGATTCACATAATTTACACTCTTCTTTCAGCTGCTACACTCTTCTTGTCTTTTTTTATCATCCCTCTGCTACCAAGCCTGTGTCTCCATTCTCTCTCTCTCAACAAATTCCTTATAAGCAGGAGGTGAGACTAATGGAAAGGCTAGGTGGATCTGCACGAAATTTAGATAGGAGAGAGTAAGTCAGAAAAAAACTAGCTTAGAATGACATCCACTTCATGCCTCTCTTGCATTTGTCAGTGATACATGTATCGATCCTCTGAATATATTTGTCCAGTCTCCTTCAAGAAAGATAAAACTAGAAATTCCAGCAACTCATCCTTCACAAAAGAACAACCCTCCACTTCCCTAAATGAGGTTTGGTTGGATTCAATAGAAAACAGCTGCAATCAGAGAAGAAATTTACTACACATGTAATTTCTCATGACCTCACCCTGAGCATTACTGGAACTACTATGTGATGTTTACATATTCCTACCAAATATATAGTAAAGTAATTAATTTTCTTATGATTTAAATGGGATAGGGGGTCTTTGACTGCAAGGTAAATGTCATCATTTTCTGTGAAGTCCTTCCAAAATGAATAACCTGCACAATGTATGTTCAAATAATAAACTACCATCCCTTTTCAGTAATGTAATCTGCAAACGGTTAGACACCAAGATTTCCTTTCAGAGAGGTTGTATCTATTCTTACAGCTTTTGTATCAAGTTTCAATAGTCTGCAAATTTTTAGAACCCAGAATAACAGGGTTTATAATGGAAACACAGACATCTTTGTTACTATAGATATGCCAGCAGTACAGAAATAATCTGTAGATAATTACTTTTAGCTTTTCACTCAGTGAATTAGGACAGATTTTTCTTTAAAAGAGTTTTGCTGTAAGAAAGTTCATTTCAGGACATATCCACAATAATAAACTTACTGAAGCTCACTCTTATTTCTTAAACTTACTTTATTATATTTATATTTATTTTTGAATCCAGGACCACTCGTATGGATGAAAAACATTCAGAACTCAAGCCTTATTAAGTAATTGCACCTCATAAACATGTGTTAAATCTCTGCAGGCCAGTGTGATGAGCAGAAATGAACTATGATGAATGTGATGAGTCAGCTTATATGAGGGTTAGCCCTGGAGATGTTCTAAGATGTTCAGAGAACAGATTTTCATCAAGTTTGTTGGAACTCTTTGAACCCAGTGAACTTTAGCATGGATTCTCATTTGAA
>VZSV01000016.1:8029605-8049834 GCA_013398735.1 Nothocercus julius
GACTGTCTTGAGTTTACAGATTAATTCCAAATGCAAGTTTCAATCAGAAAATTCAGTAATGACTCCTTAATGCTTTGTGTGCAATGGTGGCAAGTCAGCTCATCAGCTGTCGGGGTAATTACTCAGAATTGTTCTGGTACAATTAATTTCATTCCAAATTCCACACTAAATTTGAAATATTTTACAACTAATAAACCTAGAGATTCTGAAACTTTGGATACATTCCTGGAGACCACCCCGTCCAACAACCCTGCTCAAGCAGGATAACACAGAGCAGTTGCCCAGTTTCACAGGACTGTGAAAGATGCTTTTGAATATCTGCAAGGATGGAGACTCTGCAGCCTCTCTGTTTCACTATTAGTCATCCTCACAGTAAAGACATTTTTCTTAAACTGGGGCAGAACTTCCTGTGTTTCAGCTTGTGCCTGCTGCTTCTTAGCCTGTCACTGAACACCACTGAAAAATATCTTCTGAGTACATTTACCTGGCTAAATAAAGAATACAATTAAAAGTAAAGAACGGATGTGTGTTAAGTTTGGGTGCTGAATCCTAGTTCATCCAAACTGCTTAATTTTTGCTCTGAGACTCTTGTTTGAACCACTTTAACCTTTTGGCTTAACCATTACTTTTCAATCAGAGGTGACCCAGGGACAAAGGCAAGGTTAGATGATGTAACTAGATTTTACTAGCCATAAAATTTGAGAATAAAGAGGTTGACCTTCCTTATTTACCTATTACATCTCTCAGTAGGAGTCTTATGCACATTTCACATGTATCCAGAACATTTGAAATAATGTGAGTGCAATTAAGTAGCTGGCAGATCTGCCTCATCACACACATCTACTTCAAGCTCTTCTCAGACTCTGCACCCGGGACCTTATAGGCTCCACTGATCTATCCCCCAGGCTCAACTCAGGAAAAAAAAAAAAAAAAGGTAGAGAGAGAGAGAGGGAGAGAATGAGGAAATAGGTTCATGCTTTATGTTCCCTGAAAAGACACATAGGTAAGGATCCTCCCTACCTTACACTTGCTTTGTTTTTTCAGACTTTGGGCACCTGGTAGTGGCCAGAATGCAAGCAGACGGAGTGAGGTTTTGTAAGTATATGAAGAGGAAGATATGAGACATATGAGGAACTTGCTTGATCTTAATGCTCTAGGAAGAACCACACTCAAGGAGTCACCCTGATGATACTGCAAGACTGAACTATGCTGACACAAGGACTGAGGAGAGAATAGACTTTTCTTATTAAGCCTTTATTCAGCTCTACCAAAGAGCCAGCAACAAATACTTGGTATGGCAGGAGATATTTTGTAATGAAGTATTTCATGCTGTGTAAAACACCAGCCCTGCATGGTTCAACTGCTAATAAAAGCATGGTGAGATGCTTATGTGTCACCTACCAGGAATTTTCGCTCATGAAAGGCAGACCAATATGCTGTCACTAAGTTGTAGACAAAATCTGATGGAGTGCTCTGGTGAACTGATCTTTCTTTTTTCCTATAGAGATCTTTCAGGAATGCAATATTTTCTTCAAAATCTGCAGTATAGTGGTCTTGTTTTAACCATATCGCCACTTATACTCAAGACAAGGTATACAAGTCTTAGAAGATGACATAAGTTAAACAGTCTCAGTTACTCTGATATATTGAAAGTACAGTTGAAAAAAAGTGCAGTAAACATGTCTAAACAAAAAAATCTATGGACGATCTTCGTCTTATTCCTTCTACCATTCTACAAATCACTTAAAGCAAAGAATGCTAAAGTGGTAGTTACCTGGTCCTTTTAACCCTGTGGTAGTTACCTGGTCCTTTTAACCCTGAAATCCATAGTCACAAACATATATGTACATACATAGACTTAACAAGCCAGATTTTACTGTTCTCCAGCTCAGCCTTCTGACACCATGAGCTTGCAGAATCAGAGATTACCTTTCTTTTAAATCAAGCTGTATACTCCTGAGAACTTTCTGAATCTCTTAGGACACCTTTGCATTAAACTCTTATTAACTCTTGCTTTGGCATTCACATGAGAAATCTTTGCTTTATATCATGATATTTTATCCATATGCGGTAATTTCTGTATTTCAAATATTTACAGAGATACAGATTTACATTTTTATTGCATTTTTATTTTGGGAAATATTTTTATGTTTATGTAAAGTATCATATCATCTTTTTTTTTTTTTTCCCACTGTAAACATAATAACCTCTAACATGCTAATGAAATATATTTATATTTAGTAGATGAATTTAAATAACTGTATAAATGCTAAATTTAGTGTTATGTCAGATTCTCACAATATCCTTCAATATTTTGATATACCAGAATAAAATGCTGACAAAAATGCGCATTCATTATATCATTCCATTCTTCGTTATTCTAAACATATGTTCTTCCCGCCCTATCGCCTTCTGATTTAAGCCTTTCTGAATTGTACAAGCTCAGCAGACAAAGTGTATACAGTTTGCCTACTGCAGCATTTACCCAAACCCATGCATATTGTGGTCATTCTTTATGAAATTAGATACTGACTCTTCTATACTAGGAGATATAATCCTAAAATGTGATCTGAAGAAGGGAAGGTAGTTTCTTTTCTGTGGGATCATTATTTACTGAGGTCTGAATGCGCAAAAACTGATGATATCTCAGGGAGACTGACAGATTTCCATTATCTAGCTATGTCAGTCAAACCGGAGCCCATAATTAGGCCTATGACTGTGATCACCAATTGCTTCATCATTTTCAAGATACATCGTCTTATACAGTATGAGCAGCATCAACTACCTTTGGGAGACTGAAATTTCTGCACTTCTGTAATTCTGTCTATTTCAGAATATCTTTCTGTGTTCTTTCTCTTCATTTTCTCTCCTCATAGCAGTATATTTACCACTTATTCACTACTTTAGATTTTATGCTTTTTAGTTTTTAAGGATAAAATCTTACTCCATGGATACTGATGTTACTAAGTTATAAGTATTATCTGGGTTTACAGAGAGTTAATTCATTAGTGTGCTAGTGCTTTTAAAGTCAAGCACTTGATTTCTCTCAACAGGATAAGTGTGATAAAAATGAGATGTTATTGTTGTTGTTTGATGAGGGGGGCAAATTTGGTAAGAAATGAATCCCCTTGTGTTCCAGCCAATCCTCAAAGGCTAGAGGGACTGGGGGCGGCTGGACTCATCTCTTAATAGGGATACCAAATACTGTGGTAACTATAAGCCCGACTCTGGCAGTACTGGATTCATGAACAGTCTGTCAACTGTAGGTCTGATTGACCTCAAAACAAGTAGTTGAGTTCATGAATAGCACAATTTATTCAAATGCAATATTTAAAAAACTGGTTTCAGATGTCAGTACAGGAAATTCTTTACTACAGTGTGGGGTTCTTAGGCAGTGCCTAGTGTACAAATGTGCAATCATCACTCACTCAGAAGATGGGAGAGGGCTCTCAATCTTGAGGAGTCTCCTCAGGCTCTCCGAGGGGAGGAAAGGGGTTCAGCCTGTTGACTGATCCAGAAGTTACGACGGAATCTTCCCTCTCTCCTCTTCCTTCTTCCCTAGTTCCTCTCCCTCTTTTCCCTGTTCCTTCTTCCCCAGTTCTTACCACCCCCTTCTTCCTACTTTATCCCCCCTTAATTCATCTTTTATACATTTTCTTTTACATTTAGGTGGAACTTGAGTGACTCTAGTCATAATTACTTTCTTTATTGATAGGTTTATAGTTGCCCGCATTAATCGAAAATCTAGAGAGCACGCTCAGTGAGGAGTGGTCGTTCCTTGAAAGTGGGTAACTTCTGGGATGGGGTTGTGTATTGGTATTATAATGAGATTAGAAGGAGGAGAAGGAGCAAAGTCCATCAGAAGGGACTGATCTGCCACCATTGTTGGCCCAGAACAAGACATCTTATCATACTGTGTGGCTTATCAGCTGTGTGATACGACCAGGTTGCATGGACTTCTGGTACGACTTCTGCATGGACTACAATGGAGTTCGTCTGCAGTGTCTTCATTTCGCTCTACCCTCCATTCACTCATCGTTTGCATGGCACCATCAGATTACCACCTCCACAGGGAATCCAACAAAGTTTGGCCATGATATCTCAGTTCTGCTCCACTCTTCATTTACTCTTATTAATGCATGCTAGGAGGGCAGATTGTGTTGCCAAGGGAATTGTGGAGAAGTAGATTCCATACACACCAATCATCCTGGAAGTGGTAACGGTTTCTCACCTCAAGCAAGCCTCTGTAATGACGTAACTTCTGTCAAGTCCTATTTTTTCTCTAATTTCCCCTTTCTCAAGTAATTCTCTCACAGTCATCTGTGTTTTCACCTTGTTTTGCAGCATAATAAAATGTTATATGATATATATGTTATAGTAGTATATACAATTTTGTAATAATTTTAAATACCTCTATTTCTTTAGTGTTATTTTTACATTGTGTATATCGGTAGCCTATATTTTCTGCTTGACCATCTGCACTGAAAATTGCTTTTCAGCCAGAGCACACTGAGCTTTCTGTATTTCATATTCACCTGCTCTTACATACTTATCAAATTCTCTGTTTATGTTTATTGTAAAGGGTACAATAAAGAGATACAAACACCTTACATAACTCTAATTTTCTTTCCAGAGAAAGGACTCATTCTGTGGCATTACACAAAATGTGCCTGACTACTCCTATTTTTTGTAGATGCTTTAAATGCTGCAATAGCTAACATAAGCATGTCATAACCCCCCCTCCCAACGAGGAAACCAGAAAAGGATACAAAAAAAGGCCCTGTCAGCAGGAGTATTGTATCAATAAATAAAGCATCTATTAATCAAAAAACACTCTCTGTGAAATTCCTTCTTAGATGACAAACTAACTAAATAAAATATAATAAAGGAGATATTTCTGACAAAAACTACAGAAAGAAAAAAGCCAACTAAGCAACTGTAATTCACATTACGTACATTCAGAATGTAGGTCAATGGTCTTGTTTGTTCCTAGTGTCCGTATCGAGACAAGTTTCCCAAGCCACTGTCTTACTCAGGTCAAACAGTTCTTTAAATTTATACAGATTTTCTTTCCTAGTACATTGCAGTCCCTTTTGTGCTCCTACCACAACCATTATATCAGGAGTCTTCAGAAGTCTCCTTTTTTTCTTGTCCCTTGGTACACTAAAAAATGCCTGGGGCTTACTTCACTCAATTATTGAATTATTGAATTACTGGTAATATCTTGTAATGTGGAATATTGGTAAAAAATAAGTTTTAATTCTCCGGACCTGAAAACGTTATTGCATCTAATGGGATAATGCTATACCTTTGTCTCATCACACACACACACACACACACACACACACACACACACACACACACATATATGTATATATATGTATATATATTTCTGATTTCATAGATACTGCTGTTTGACAAATGGGTTAAGTATTCCCTCCCCTTAGGCATATGTACAGCTATCCAAAGTACATGCTGCCTTTCATAACAAAGACAAAAACATTCCCACTGATCAGCTAGCTCATCTTCTTTTGTACTGTCAGTATAGCTTTGTAGCACTTACATGGCTAACTCTGCTTCCCATTCCGAATCATTTTCCTCCTCCAGGCTGTGATTAGTATAGGCAGGTTTTCAGCATAAGTAAGCAGTGTTCTAGGTCCATCATTTACAAAGCAATGGAAGCAGCATTCTTTCCAAACCAAAATCATGTAATCACACCAGGTATTTCTATATATAACACACTACTGCTACAACTGCTATTGCATTTTCTTTGTATGTAAAGGTTTTTGTTTGTTTGTTTTCCCTATATGCATTTTGATTATGTAGTGACTTCTACAACTAATAATTCAAAATTATATTTCTGGTCATGCTAGGAGGAAAGAAAGTCCTACACAAAGCCACAGTAGGAGAAGTGAACTTCAAGGAGCGAAATACCTACTAGTCTATCTTTTTGGCCTCAGTATTTTCTTATGCACCATATGCAGCATTAACTGTTGTAATGGAAATCATGGCTTCAACTTCAATGGAAGTTGAATATTTTGAAATTGAAATTGAAATATTTTGAAATTTTGAAATTGAAAAATATGAAATTTTATCACTACAAGAGAGTTGTAGTGATAAAATTTGCATGACTATTGAAGATATCACAAACACAAACTTAACATCTTTTCAGATTATTTTCAAAAGTGACAGAAATGTAGAAATTTCCCTTGCCATTACTGATGCCATTCAGCCAATATATATATCAACGTATTTTATAAGTATTTAACCCTGAGCATGTTAACTGAGCTGCTCAATATCCTAAAAATTTCCATGTGTTCATATGAATATGCTGTGTATACATGTAGAGCAACATCAGTCCTCTTGCAAACAGAAGATGTTGTGGGTAAAAGGGTGTTGCAGGAAGCAGCAATCAATAGAAATAACAGTAAAAGCCCTGAAGTAAGAGAGATTATAATAGAAACTGGGAAACGGGACTATCAGCTACATGGCTGGATAAGGGCAACATAAAAAAGAGTGAAAGAACCATTCATAACAAAAAGGTCCAGTGGGAGAATAAAAGATGCCAATAAACCTATATTTTATTGTTTTGCTGCAAAATAGTCTCAAGTACAGAGAAGAGGTTTTTGAGATATATGGCCTCAAGGGATAACAATGAAGTAGAGACTTGGGACTGTGAATGGAAACCATATATGGGGATCCCTAGCATATGATAGGCTGACTGAGAATAAATTTATTTGAGAACAGTTTTAAACTGTTCTCTAGGTTTGCCAGGGTGGTAAACAGACTTGTTTACTGAAATTCAATGGAGCATGTTAAAGTCAGATTGAAAAACAGCCTGTTTCCGCACGGGGAGGCCAGAGTAGACCAGTGTCACTCATCACTGCCTCTCAAGGTGATCAAGAATCATGAGAAAAGTGTACAGGGAACTCCAGTACCAGGCAACCTTGTGTGAGAGAGGTGGCATCTACCACCTCCTTGCAGCAAAGGTGATAGCTCTTCCCAACTGCTTGTGCTGAGAGGCTTGGTTCTGTCAATGGTAAAGCTATGAAAAAGTTACTCATGAGGATTACCTATCAGTACATTCTATTAAGAGCTTTGTAGAACTTAACCCACTGAGTAACCAAGAAGAAAGGTAGTGAAGAATTGGAATTTAGTACAGGCAAATTCAGATATAAGCACTCTGAGTTTTAAATTCAGAAAGATTGACAAATTCTGTCAGCTCTACCTTTGGAAATTTAAAAGTAATGTAATAACATGATTTGTTCTCCAATTACATGAGTGTTACTGTTCTATACAAGGACCTCAAATTTCGTAGATGTTTGCCCCATGCCATGTTTACACATACACAGACACACATGAAGTCCCACTGTCTACCATCCACAAAAATCCTCGTAATTGATACTCAGTCTCTCTTCCTTCATCAAACAGTAAAAAAGCAGACCAATTGAACTTAGTGTCAAATCTCTCACTCCAATCTCTAGAGTGCCTGGAGAGCTCTATGAAACCTTTGTCAGAAATCACAACTGTTTCTGTGTTACATGTGCTGACAAGGGATTCCCTCAGTATTTGTGCCATCTTAACTATACGGATATTCACTTTTTTTTTTTTTTTTTTTTTTCCCCATCCCTGGCCCTTCTCAGTTTACGTCAGGCTTGAGACCTTGCTTTGA
Source organism: Nothocercus julius (assembly GCA_013398735.1). Taxonomy (NCBI): domain Eukaryota; kingdom Metazoa; phylum Chordata; class Aves; order Tinamiformes; family Tinamidae; genus Nothocercus; species Nothocercus julius. The sequence continues at coordinate 8,037,278 of VZSV01000016.1, forward strand.
AACTATATTTCTTGTCCCTACCTTCAATGGTCTAAAGAAAACACTACACTCTTCACACTCCTCAGACAGTTCATAAACTGAAAAAGAAAAGAAATGGGAGCAGAGACAAGATGGATGGAAATTTTTCTGGAGCTTCTTGAATTTCTTCCTCTTTCTCATCCCCTTGGGAACTACATAACTACACCAAACTATTCTGAGAAGACAATTATGAGTTTGGGCTATTTGCATTAATTTTTTTTTTTTTGTTTGTTTCAACCGTATTTTAAAGCCCTAATAATGAAAAATAACACAAAAAAATGAAAAAAAAAATCAAGAAATATCAGTAAATTTATGTAGTTATTCTCTGGATGTTCTTGAAAGAGTAATAATTGCTATAGGAACTAAGGAATGGAGATTTTGGAGGAGAACAGGAGCCTCCTGCAAGGTATTTCTGGTTACATGAAGAAGGTGTTTAGGAATAGCCAGCCTGGACTGATGAGAGGTAAACCACGACAGGCCAACCTCTTTGACTTCTACAGTGAAATGACTGTGGATGAAAGGATATCAGTAGATGGTTTCTGTTTCCTGTCTCAACTTTTCAGCAGCACTTTCCTCATGGTCTTCTGCAGCATCCTTGTATTTGAGTTGTGTGATAGATGAATTGATAGATATATGATATATTAGGTAGGTGAAATACTAGGTATGTGGAAAAAAAAAAATGGCTGAATTATCAGTCTCAAAAAGGTAGATTACAAACCTCAAGGGTTTCTTAACCCTCAATTGTTTAATAAACCTCAGTTGTTCCTGACAGGAACATCATGAAATTCAACACTAAAAAGTACAGTCTTCTCCATCTGGAATGAATTAACATCTTACAGAAAACAAGGTTAATAGCACACTTAACTGAATCAACAGAGTGCAGCCAGTGTATTGTGGGAAATGATTATTCCCCTCTAAGTAACACTAGTCAGATCATATGTGGAATATTACATCCAGATTATGTCCCTCAGGACAATAAGGTATTGATAAACAGAGACAAGTCCAATAGACTGATGTGGTGGCTGGAACATTCACCCTGTGAGGAGAGCCTAGGGGACCAGGACTTGCTGAGCTAGAAGAGATGTTTTTGAGTCCAACTAAAAGTAGCCACCTTCGCCTATTATCATTAGGGAGGCAGAACCAAGTTCTTTACTGAAGTGCAAATGAGATCATGAAGAGAATATGAGACAATGGTCATAATTTGTATTGATGGAAATTCCAACTGGATTTAAGAAAAAAATTGTTCACGCTGAAGATAACTAAGCTTTTGGAGCAAGTTACCCAGAGAGACTATAGAATATCTGTTCTTGGAAGTTTTCAAGACTTGTGTTGACAAAACCCTGAGCAAATTGAGCTGAATTCTGCATTGAACCCGCTTTGAACAGGAGACCTAAAGACTTCCTGAGGTTCCTTCCTCCCTTAATTATTCTGTGATTCTAAGAATAGCAGATCATTCCTGGGATATCAAAATACTTGTAAAGCAATAGGAAGTCTGTTATTCTCATTTTGTACTTATTGTGACACTGAGGTGTCTCAGATTGCTGAAGCTGATCCCTGAGAATACTTATCTGCCTCTCTCTCTTCCATTTCATTTTTGAGAATATGTAGCCTATATCCCCACAAGCTGTGTTTAGATGGTGTAATACTTATTTTACTGTGTAACTTTACTGTGTATTTTTTCTTCTGTTTATAATGACATTATTTTCATGAAGTGATGTCATATCCTTAAATCCCAAATCAAATTCCTGTTTTGTCTTGACTTCTGTTTCTGTCTACAAGTCCCCAGTGATTCTAACAAGTTTCTAACAGTGAAACTGCTCCTATTTCTAGGTCTGTCAAACAATATGTTGACAAATGACGGTTCTTGGTTCAGAGATGCTGTTCATTAATTTAAGAATGCTAAATACTGACCAAAGTCCTAGTCTACAGTCTAGCAAGTTTTTCTGCTGCTAGAGGTTTCTATCAAGCTGCTAGACCAGTGTTATGAGCACTTCCCTGCAAATTGCATGAATTCAGGTTTTATGCAGTATGATTTGTGTTTAGAAGTTACATGTTCATCATGTTGCCTTTTCACAATATTTTGGCATGATAGATTTGGTATATGTTATCATCTATTTCACTGAAGCACTTTTAAGTGAGACTCTCTCAAGGAAGTAAGCATAATAGTTTAGAATAAGAACACAGTTTTTTCTTGTACCCCATATAATCTTTATCTTCTGTATTCCAAGGAGATACAATTTTCTGCACTACCAATATAAGTTCTTTTATTTAACTTTCTTTTTACTTCCCAATGTTTTAATAGGTTCTTTGATAGATCTATTCATTTCAGACAAGTACAAGAAAACCTAGGTATTTCTCTGTTACAGAGTTTTCACTATGTAAATGACCTACTTGTGTTGCCTTTAGAGCTACTGTTTTTATTTTCTGAAACCTCCTAGGAATCACTTTCTCATGTCTAAGAACACAAACTGGTATTGAGAACATCCCTAAAGTGATGAGATGTGATGGAATGTATAGCTCTGACCATCATGTGATAGCAATCTTAATTGTTTTCTGCAACTACTTGTGCTTGTGTCTCCTTGCAACAGAATGAGTTTCTGTCCGTGTGCACTAATAGATGAACTTCTATTTAAACTATGAACTAATCTTGTTTGAAACGTTTGTTTGAAACATTTTAACACTGATGAGGTATAGCACGCACTGGAAAGACCTTCACGGTGTTAAGAATAAGAGAGGGTAAAGAGCAAAACCAAGGGCATTTTTGTAGGTGAGTTCCATTTAAAGGAAATAGAACAAGAAATCAATCCTAATCTAACATTTATGAGATTTCTTAGAAGTAGTGCCTCTAACTCCAATTCACTGCTTGGTTTCCTGCTTTTCTTCCTTTTTCTTTTTTTTTCTTGTCCTTAATTTTTTTCCTATTTTGACTACAAATGCTGTGAAATGAAGCATTTACTGCTGGGGTGACTCTTGGTGCATGTTGTCAAAGGACAGCCTGTCTCCGAGTACACTTAAAGAGCTATCTAACAGCAGCCCTTGACCTTCATCTGAAGAATTATCTTCAATTAGTGATTTTTGCCCTAAAAAAAAAAAAAAAAAAAAGCTGCTTCCTTTGTATTCTTCTCATCTAGTTTGGGGGTTAATATTTTTCTTTTATAGGGGAGAGAAAAATAAAAAATCTGATTTTAAAAGGTAAGATCCAGACACTGCCTAACTGTTTTACATATATTTCAGCACAGTTAGTGGGTGTTTTGCCTGTGCTCGGAGAAGACCCGGTCTCTACAAGCTCTTTGCAATTCAGTGGCTCTGTTGAAGAGTGCACAATGTCATTAATAAGATCCTATCTAGCAACAGCAATGGGAAATTAGTTTCCCAGCACCAACTGGCTACCTGATGGTGTCCTGCTATGGCTGAAAATGAAAACAACATGTGAATTCTACTGATCAGAACATATTGTATTTGGCAACATGCAGAAAGGTGCAACTTACATTTTCCACAAGAAAAAGGAGGAGACTCCATAAAGGCTAAATGTTGCAAAGGATGGGTATCCTGGGTATACTGTGGGTAAAGGATAGGTATCCAGGGACCACTTTGTATTGAAAAGAGTTGAGTGGCTGACAGCAACACAGGCACAGTCAGACAAGAGAAGCTGCCTGAAACATTAAAGAAAAAAAAGTTAATTACACATTTAACTGAATCCATGATAAACATGGGATTGCTAGGGTTTCTTTATTGTTGTTTTGTTTTTGCTTGTTTGCTTGGTTATTTACTTAACTGATTGATAGGCAGAGTTGTAGTCCTAAAAGGATAATCTTATTATTCATCTCAATCTACGCTGTTTGCAGTGCCTCTGTAGGCTGCCTTTTGAAGATTAGGTGAGCACCAAAATGTTACCTTTTTTTTTTTTTTTTTTTTTTTTTTTTTTCTGTGAACCACAAGTTTCCACATTTTCTCTTCTGAAGCTTAGGCTATCTGTTGCTTCTATGTTGCTTGTATTCCCTTCTAGTCCTTCTTGCTTTTTCTATCTCTCTTTTTGCTTTCTCCTCTCTTCTAGTTTAACTGTGCAATTCCTTGGAGTTTCATGCTGAAGAAACATGACTTGACTGCAGGCTTTCAAGAGACACAAATGAAATGAGCTTAGGAACTCTCTGTCTCTTGACACCGAGTGCAGAAAACTTTCCTAAATGCTGTAGTTTTAGCAGTCAATTACTAAAGCCTGAGAGAAAAGCATGGAGTAATAAAATTATGGGCAATACTGAAAGGAATACCAGAAAGCAGAAAAAGTCTTGATTTAATGGAGAGGAGCATTATTGATTTCTGTCCTGCACAACAGAGTTTACAACGAAATAAAATCCATTCCTTTCAATGGCAGACATTTTAAAACACACTGCCTCTGTAACATTTTAAATCATATTGCACTGGAGTTGCATTTTCTCTTTATTCTTTGTCATTTCTGCTATCCCAGGTGCAAAGTTTTCCATTACACCATTCCAAGAACTATTTCCCTAACGTCCATAATCTGTATATCCATAGATCCAATTGCACCAGGGTTATGAGCCTGTCAAGTCATCTCAGCAAAACAAGATCCAACACATCAAAATAAACCCCCTAAGGAAATCCTAGAGTATGCAGGAAACAATTTTGGATGTTCAGAAATCCTGGACTTTAATTTAGCAGCAGTCTCAACCTCCAACATGTAGCTAGGGAGAAGAGTGATTCTTGAAGTGCCTCTGTTTCAACAGAGATAAACCATTATCACCTGAGCTACTTCAAAAACTTTAATTTATTTGGAGTTATGTTGTTGCCAGTTTTGTTTTTCTTTCTTTCTCTCTCCTCTCATGCTTTCAGCAACATCAGAAATACCTCTCAGTGAAAGCTCCTTGATAAATGAAATCTCAGGAAAAATTCTTCACTTTGTTTTTTAAAACAGCCTCCCTTTCTTCCTGTAGCAAAAGATGCAGTAGAAACTTCTGTGCTTCAGCGGTAGAAAAGAGAAGGAATTTTATAACCATAAGGTGTTATGTGCCACTTTTCTCTGCTTTTTGAGATCATTAAAGCAAAGAAGAAGCCAGGAAGCTGTACTGGAGTGGGCTGGTATGGTATGAATGCTCACAAGCATGAAACAGAAGGACAACTATGTAACTGTAGGAATTGTCATCTGCATTATGACTAGGTTTATCTTTACATACATAGCTGATGGGGAAATACTCCGTTGTATACTTGCAAGCTGTATTATTTGCAGATTCATTGCTTTCAATTATAGAAGATTTTTTTAATATATATTTACAGGAGGACATACAAGAAGGATTTCAGTATACACTGATTTCTCCTAAAAAGCAGTTCTTCTCTGTCTTTCCACTAGAAGTTTAGTAAGCGAAAGGGGTATTCACTTACCATCAGCACAGACTGTTCATAGAGGATATTAAGTCTGTATAATACTTGCCTTATCTAGACTTTCCTCAACTTGAGTGCTCTTATCCACCTTAAAGGACTGATATGAGCTCTCACAGGCCTCTATCAAAATGGGGTAGTGAATAATTATGCTTATTATTACATATTCTTACAGAATTTTTTTGAGAATTGCAGATAGTCATTTCGTTCAATGTAATGAATGAAATTCAGTAACTTGCATTACACACCTCCTTCTCCATGGCATGTTACAAATTCATGATAGAAACAGCCATGACATCAGTATACTTGAAATCATTTTTGCACACTTGTTCCATTATCCCTCCCTTTCCTCGTTGTGTGTCCATGTGTGTGAATGTGTGCATCTCACCTAAGGAATCTCTAACTATCAGAAATATTCCTTTCAGAACTAGGCACAACTTCTGTGACTTCTAGTATTTTCCTTGGTAGTTATTACAACTCTGAGCTGATGCTGATAACTGTTAATTCTTTAATAACAAAACAACTAAGTCGCAGAAATTGCTTATAGAAAACTAACACTATCTTTCTCTAATAGCTAGTCTGTATCGAAAAATGTTGGGGAGTTTCTAGACTTCACAAGTCTTCTGAAAAGGTCAGTTATCCTTTTGGTCTCTTATGTAAAACAATGTGAATTATTTGCTTAAGATAACTTATTAAGTGCCGAGTCTGTTCTAGAGCTTTGTCAAGAGGTTTTCATAACAGCTATTAGTCTTTCTCCAAATGTGACTCTGATTTTACTAGTACCTTTCCCAAATTCTTCCATTAAATGATGAACAGTCAAAAATTTGAAGTTATTCCTTTTGTAAACTCTATTTTCTTCTCTACTTTTGTTGACAGTTTCAGATAGACTTAATGGTAATGACTTCAAGTGATCTACGCAGGTGACCTGCAGAAAATGATTATTCTCAGCATGAAATTTATGAAGACTACAATTTAGGAGCATGTCAACAGCTGTTCCATTATTAGAATCTCAGAATTGGAAAGAGCTGAATCTATCCAAGAACTTTTAGTTTCCATAATTAATTGTATATTCAGGAGGCTTGTTATTATGTACACTGCTTTTCAGAGTTTGGAAAAAATTTCAAACAAAATCTCAAATATGTTGTTTTATGCAAATTAATTATTCTTCTGTATTTTATACAATGTGAAGACCATTTCTTCAAATGACTAGAAAAAGATTATGAACATTTAGCATTACTGTGAACCAGTAACTGTACAAACACATGTGAATATACACACTATCTACGTATGTGTACATATACTTATGTAAGTGTGTATAAAATCCAAACATGTAGTCTTTCCTGCAGAAATACCCTTGGCATTCCCAATTTATAAACCAATAACAGCAATGTAGATTACATAAAAATCTTTCACATTTTTACACATACTTATCATACATTTTTACGATATTCTAATGGTCTGCACTACACTACACTAATGTAGTGCAATACACTAATCGTCTGCAAATATGCACTTAAATAATTTATCCTTTCACTTTTGAGATAAAAAAAAAAGAGAAACTGGTTTGACAAATGCATTTCAAAGTAGATCTCTGGAAGATGTAGAATAAAAATATATAAATGGATAATATGTGGAAATTCTGAAATAATAACACAAAATTTGTTTTAGGTAACATTCTGTTACCTAAAGATATTGGAGGATTTAACCAAACCTAATGTATGTACCAATAGTGATGCTGATCATCATTTCCCTTAAAAATCTCCCAGATTTTGGTTTCCATCCCTGCATGGAAGAAATATCCTAACTTTAACCTCCTTGTAGGAAATAATGGCAACTCTTAGTGACACTTTCAACGCTGTTACACTCTAGTGTATCTAGCACGATCTGAAAGCGTAACTGATAGACGTTAGCTCTAATCAATTGCTCAAGATCATCCGGCAAGAAGATTAGCAGCCCTGATTAAAATATCCATCTACCAAGTGAACTTGACAGCTGAGCTTGAAAAATGTGCTATAGAAAAGATAATACTAGGAACACTTTAAATGGTACTATACTCCAGATCAATGTCAGTTACAGAAAAAAAATGAAAACTTAGATAACTTTGTGATTTAGATAATATTATCATTAAATCTATGCTGCACATTGTTTATGTGTGAGGATTGTGTGTGTGTGTGTGTGTGTGTGTGTGTGTGTCTCTGTGCTATATCCTTGACAAGCTTTGTTTTCATTATGCATATAAATATCCATTAGTCATTTCCTGTTGTAAGAGAGCAAAAACTCTCTATTTATTCTGAAATCTGTTTTTAGCACTATTTTTAAAAAGTGGGCAGAAGAAGTAAAAAGTCCTCTTCTGGAATCTTTTCAGTTGTGACAACAGTTTAAACAACAGGCCAGAAATGGAAGATTTAAGCTTCACAATCCACAAAAGATTTGTAATATCACTGAATCTTTCTGGCTTTGTTCCATGGGGTGCAGTAATGTGAAAGTGCCTATATAAAATTGCACTTTACATAGCAATTTCAGCTCTTTAATCCTTGTTACTGGATCATTTCTGTAGGTCTTTTCTAGAAATTAACCATCTAGACAAATGTAGTTCAAGCTGTAACCAAAAGGTATAGAAAATCTCCCCGTATCCAACATTTACAGCAATGAGGCTCGTACCAGTGTTACAAGCTTTTATCTTTTCAGTCATTCCACATAGTCATATTTTTTTCTATGATTTTTCACTGTTTTTAATACTTTATTAAAAAGTTCTCTATTTGCTTGTGGTTCGAAGAAATCTGATCTCTTCTTCTGCTTGTCTTAATGTTATTTGTGTTATTCAAGTTACCAATTATATCTGCAATTAGTTTCATGCAGGCAACAATATCTGTAAAAACAAGAATAAAATAAACCCTAGTTTTATTTCACAGATTTACAAAACAGCATTTGTCCTCAAGAACTTAATTTTCCTGTGATTGTTCATTTTTAAATAATTGGACAATAGTTTGCTTTTGTTTCACCTCCAGTAAAATGGATCATAAATGTGGCAATAATGTGACAATAAGAGTTTTCATTCTCAAATGACAGTGTATAAGGTATTTTGTATAAGTGTTACAACTTGTCCAAGTCTTTTACAAATTAGGGGAACAAGTCATCTGGATTCAATGTCTTTTGAGAAAATACTTTAGGATAAAAATCTATGGTTTATGTAACCTGGAAATTCCCAGCTCTGTACAGTAAAGCAAGAAAGTGAAATTTAGATTGACTGGGTAATATCCTATTTGTAGTTTCAAAATGTGGGCAAAGATATGCATATTAGTATTCAACTCTAAGCCTCTAAGGAGAAAAGGATAAGAATAAGCCTGATTTGTAAAATTCTTTAAACGCCTTTATTGAAAATTATTTCAACAAGAAATTTGCAAGAAAAACAACTCTGGTAAATACATCAATGAGAATAGAAGAGGTCAAAAGTGTCTACTATGTTTTATTTGGAAAGCAAGGTAATGCTGAAAGGTGGCTTTCTGAATCTAAATTTCAGCTTTTTAAGATACTGCCTGAGATAAGCAATGTTGGCAGGAGAGGTTGTCTTTATTGGAACTGCCATTTACATCTTTCAAAAATGTGAACCTTTTTCATGCAAGGCAAGCAAAAAGTAAAACTTGGGAAAAGCCTCAAAGTAAGTTGAGGGAGCTGAATCCTCATAGGTCAAAATTGAAAGTAAGGTCTGCGGAAGGACTAATGAAGCAAAGGCACTCTGCCTTGCTCTATTTTTTATCATAAAAAACTAATCAGCATCATATATATTAGAACAAAATAACAATAATTCAGCAACACATATTTCTATAGCCCAGAAAAACATGTAATAGATTTCCCTGTTGAGCTCTCTGCTTATGCTTAGCAGTCATAAGAGTTAAAAAAAGCAAAAAACAAAAAAAACAAAAAAACAACAAAAAAAACACACAGAGATTGTTTGTTAATAGAGAGATTTTCTTTTTTTTATTTCTTTTTGTTTTTTTCCTTTTTTTTTTTTTTTTTTAATATAATTTAGAAGTTCACTTACATGCTTTTAATGCAGATTTTTAAAGCCAGGTCAGAGGTAAGATTACATCTGCAAAATAAGCAGCTATAAAACATATAAGTTACTTTAAAGTTAAGGAGTGTCAATTTGGTATTTACAGGTTGCTTCAGAGTCTCTTTGGAGTTCCTCGTGTGAGAGGGCTTAAGAATCACGTCAGTGGCACAGCTGATCATTTGACATTGATTCTCAAAGCACATGCCAAGCGCTGTGGAAATGCTCGTGTCAGTAACAGAAAAGTTAGGATTCTGGTAAGGACCAGTGGAGGCATAGTTTAAGGAGATAGGTAGCGATCTTCCTCTCCCTTTCCCACCAGAAGGCACCACTCCCTCCATTAGAAGCCCTTGACATACAGATTTAGTGACAATATTGAGTTAACAAACACTGTCAGTCTCTTAGGTCCCATCTACTCCTCCTCTACATGTTTCTACATACAGAACGAAACTACCGTGATTCAAAAAAAAAAAATAAATAAATAAATAAAAAAGTCTTCCCACATTGTCAATCAGAGAGAAACTGATGCCACTAAAGAATATGACCTTATAAAATGTCAATGTTTGTTTACAGCCAGTAAACGAGATCAGGGTCTTTGGAGACACTGATTCAAATGCAGTGCTATTAGATGCAGCAACTTTGCCTAGCGATTTGTAGACGTATTTGAAGGTCTGTTTGGTACAAGTTACGTTCTTGATCAAGAGCAGGGAAAAAATATAACATTACAAATTTATAAGGAATTCAAGTGAGAAAGATTTTTTTTCAACTCATATTGTGTTAGCCTCTAGACAGAGCGTCCAATCACCCAGATCCTAACTTCAGTGAATTTCTATATCAATAGAAACTAAAAATAATAAAACATGCAGTTGTTTATTGAATAATGCAGATACATATATGACTGCAGTGCCAAGGTTCAGTAAAAGAGTGGTATGGCTTGCAGTCAGGTAGTCATTGCATTTCTAAGATATACTAACAAAGAATAACATACGCTCAAACTTGCACACAACACTATATGCAGAGAGATCATGAATACACACTTAAAAGAGAGAGCAGCATATTTTAAATCATCATATATGTCTTTCTAATATGCAGCTTCATCTGTTCATAAGTGTGCATATGTTATAAGTAGAGAACAGCACACATAAACACATATGTATGTATACGTGTGCCAATAGATAATATAAAGAGTGAGTATAGACAATGATGGTTGCTTTGTCTATAATTTCACTTCTGCAAGTATAGAATCTATGGCTATAGAATACCATTTAAGTAGTTAAGACCAAAAGCAACTTTTGTTTAATGGAAATTTCAATACCATTGATTCTGTTGTACTTTTTTCAGTGTTATAATATTTCTAATATTTTAGTAAAGCAAGTAAGTACAATTTTAAGAAATATAGCATTTATGATCAGTACTTACCAAGTTCTTTGCTTAACACCTTCTTCAGTCCTAAAACAGTATCAGCCTTGCAAGGGTAATGGGAGAATTGTCTATTGATTCCCATTTGAAACAATAGTCTCATCTACATTCCCCAAGTGATCTTAAGATTGGATTTAAATGTGATGGCCATTAACAAACTTCAAACCCATACGGCATGGGGTGTAAATGGTACATATACTGTTGGTATACAGTATATATACTTTTGGTATATATATTGCCTAAAGTTTTGGACAGAGTTTCTTTTTTTTAAGTTTATATTTGTCAGCATATTCTGTTCAAACTATTTACAAATGTCCCTTTAGCCTTTCTATTTCACATCAGGAATGCTAAACAAGGAAAGGTGGTGCAGGGTCATCTCTAGAACTCTGAAGTCATCTGCAGCAAGAGGAGATGAAAATTGGATACAGCTGTGACTAAGAACAGGCAAGAGGGTAACATATAGCCCTGCTTGGGAATAATCTCTAGCTTTTTATCCTCTCTGGGACCCCTCACATATGGGTCAGTAAAGAAGCTGTAGCTACACAGAGATTTTGCCATTTATGGTAAGACAGTAAGACAGTGATGTAGGAACACCTAAAGTGTTCATAAGAGTCGGATAAAACAAAACAAAAAAATACTATTTTCTCCAAACTGTATTTAAATACATTTTCTCTCCTTTGATAACCAGTCATTATTTACAAATGTAAATACTTGGAGATCTTTTGCAATGATTCAATATATGCAATATATCAGTATAAATCCTTCATGTCACCTTGCAAGGCAGCAACTGAAAGAATATACATATATACTATATATAACTAAAAAATGGCATTTGTTCTTTATTATCTGAATATATACTAGTAATATTTTAGAAAGTAAGCTGCCTCTAGAAAAATCACCCTTGCATATGTCTCAGAGTTTGTTCTAAATATTTATCCCAGGCTGTGTTAGTTAAAATCCAATTCTTTAAGATGATTTATATTAGTGTAAGTACAATACATTCAAATGTAGCAGTCTTAGAATAAGACTGGTAGCATGTGAGCTAGAAAGAAAGAATGAGGTCAACAGTTTTTAATCAGAATTTTAATATTCACATAGTCAGTGTGGTATGTAGGTTAACTTCATAACAGCTCAATAAAGTAAATTGATATGCAGTACTGTATCACACCAACATACCATTACAATCCATAATTTAAAACTTTTTCTTTAAAACTAGCTAAATACAGATCAAGAAGATAGATGGAAAAAGTCTCATCATCTATCAAGTAAATAAAACCATACATCAATGAACATGCATAGGCATTCTTTTCTGTCATCTCATATGCTCTGTGTGAGCAATATGTTCCTGATTAGCTGAGAATCTTCTATAGACTTTTACTTTTATTCTGTTTTTCACAGTTCAGATATTCCATGGAGTAACATAAATTGACATCTCATTATTCTGACTATACACTGTAAGAAAGTACATTGTTGATTTCTTCACAGAACAATGAACTGATGCTATAATTCTTAAGCATTTGGTAAAAAACTTTCTCCAATTTCTTTCAGGAAAGCAACATATTGAATATACTAGTTTTGGGATTGATATTGTGTGGATGTTTGTAATATATCTTCAAAGCAGAGAGACATCTTTCATTTTTCTTTGTTTTCTTTTTTTTACTTTTGTTTTCTTTTTCTT
>VZSV01000016.1:8061767-8086507 GCA_013398735.1 Nothocercus julius
TTTTCTTTTCTTTTCTTTTTTTTTTTTCTTTTTCTTCCTTCTAGGCTGCCCACCACATAATATTCCAGGATTAATTACTAGACAAATGAGTTCTATATTTAATGATTATACAGTGACACAATCTAAGCTTTTATTAGCTTTCCCTGTAATATCATCAAACACAAAACAAGTCACTTCCAACATGCTGACTAACCTATAATGCTAGCTTTTATTAGGCTTTCAGATACAATAGATATAATATATAATAATATTGTTGAATACATAGGGATTTTAATAGTTTGCACAGCATTTTCCACAGCTTACTTCTTTTTTTATGGTGAAGTAGGGGGAGAACAGGAGAACTTTCCGTTGCATTAGAATAATGGTACTTTTTGTCATGGTTGTGCCCAATAGCTCCACTGTGGTTAATTTCCACAATATTACATTTCATACTCATTAATTTAAATCTTGGCTGTAAGAGTTTGCTGCAGGATGGAAAACAATACAAAAGGGACAAATTTAAAATCTGTAATCACCACTTCTAGTTTTTGTTTTGAAAGTAATACATTCGCTGATCCTTACATCTTCTTATGATGTTGCATATGGAAAAATGATGCTTTTATACATGCGTACACACACCTCTTTATACACATATACATGCATACATAAATATATATATATATGTAGTACTTTTTTTTTATTTTAACCTAAGAGACTGTGTATCTGCACATGGTTCACTATTCTAACCCGCTGTCAGCCCAAATTATTCCAAAGAAACACCAGTTACACAAGAATAGAGTGAAAACAGTAAATGATCTGATCTATTTTGTAAAATTATAGTGAGTGCTATATAAAAATAACAAAATCCTCTGCTAATTTCAGTGTGATTTTGAAATGGCAGTTTGGGATATTTTGTTCTTGAATAAGAAAGCTTCAAATTATCTAGGCAGGCCATTAAGTGACAAGAGTGATTTTGAATTGTAAGTCATCATAGAATCATTATGGTCAGAAATACCTTCAAGACCATCGATTCCATCCGTAAACCTGCTACCACCATGCCTGTTAAACCATGTCCCTGAGTGCCTCATCTACACGTTTCTTGAACACTGTGAGAGACAGTGACTCCACCACTTTCCTGGGCAGCCTGTTCCAATGCTTGATTACTCTTTCTGTGTAGAAATTTTTCCTAATATCTAACCTGAACCTCCCCTGGCACAACCTGAGTTCATTTCCTCTTGTTCTATTGGTAAGTAGTTTGGAGAAGAGCTCAACCTCTGCCTCACTACAATCTCCTTTCAGGTAGTTGTGTAGAGTGATAACGTCTCCCCTGGGCCTCCTCTTCTGAACACTGAATAACCTCAGCTCCCTCAGCTGCTCCTTGTAAGGTCTGCACTCCAGACCCTTCACCAGCTCCGCTGCCCTTCTTTGCACACGCTCCAGCACCTCCAGCTCGCTCTCGCAGCCAGCGGCCCAATACTGAACACAGGCACCGACGGGCGGCCTCACCTGCACCGAGTGCAGCCGCACACTCGCTTCCCTAGTCCTGCTGCCTACACTGTTCCTGATACAAGCCAGGATGCCATTGGCCTTGGCCATCTGGGCACACAGCTGGCCCACATTCAGCTAGCTGTCAACCAACACTCCCAGATCCTGTCTATCACACAGATTTCCAGCCACTCCAAGCCTGCAGAGTTGCATGGGATTGTTGTTACCAAAGTGCAGGACCCAGTACTTGGTCTTGCTGAACCTCATACAGTTGGCCTCTGCCTATCAATCCAGCCTGTCCAGATCCCTCTGTAGAGCCTTCCTAACCTCAAGCAGATCAGCTCTTTCTCCCAGCTTGCTGTCACCTACAAACTGGCTGAGAGTGCATTCAATCCCCTCATCCAGATCATCGATAAAGATATTAAAGAGGACTGGTCCCATCACTGACCCCTGGAGAACACTGCTCATGACCAGTTGCCAGCTGGATTTAACTCCATTCACCACCTCTCTGGGCCCGGCCATCCAGCCAGTTCTTTACCCAGGGAAGAGGACACCTGTCTAAGCCATGAGCTGCCTGCTTCTCCAGGAGAATGCAGTGCAAGATTGTGTCAAAGGCCTTACTGAAGTCTAAGTAGACCACGTCCACAGCCTTTCTGTCATCCACTAGGCAGATCAGCTGGTCTTCATTGTGTATATGAGTACTTATATTACAGAAAACAAAAAAAAAACAAACAAATATTTTGAGCTTCTAGAGAGCGTTTTGCATTTTTATTTGAAAACTTTTTTTGTTTATTTGTTTCATTTTGTAAAGTCAAAAACTTTAGTTGCTTTGAGACCACTGTACAAAAGTTAGGAGATAAATCTCTTTAGTGTTTGTAATTATGCCATAATTCTAAAATTCAGCCTCATGAGTCACCAAAGAGACAACAAATTCAGTGATTCTCCTCTTAAAATGATAAACCTTTGCTAATAGAACAGTGATTCAGTATACTGGAGTTTAAAATCACTTTTCGCTCTACAAAGCTAATACTGAGGAAAACATTTTTTGAATGCCTGTTTTAGATATAACAACTATTTCTCATCAAAAGAATTGCCTGTGAAGTAAGTGAATTTCTGAGCAGAAGAAAGAAGAAGCTATGGGAAAAAAAAAAAAAAAAAAAAAAAAAAAAAAAAAAAAAAAAAGACATTTATTTAGGTCTCCAATTCATTTTTTACTTCTTGATATTCTCATTATATGTAAAACAAACAGTGAATACTTAAATTTGTAATGATTGTTCAGAAAAGTTTTGGTGAATGATATATTTCAGAGTTACACATGAAAGACTTCCTTGCCAGATTAACCAAACTTCAAAAACAATACAAAAAGAGCAGTTTTAGTAACTATTTCAGAGAGATCAGAATATACTGTAGAAGATAATGAAGAAAGTGATTTCATATAGGAAAATAAGAATATAATCCACCAAAACCTGTTTAGTAGGTATCCATATGTATATGCATCTAAGAATTAAGTACGTAAGTATAGAAAAACGTTTCCTAGGCATATAGTGATCTGTTTTGTTGGTCACTTCAAGCTTTATCTGCCAGTTTTCACTGTGGTTATTTTATGAGTAATGAACTCACTGTCTAAGATTTTCTCCCATTTTCTTCACCAAAAGAAAAAAAGGGAGAGAGAGAAAAAAATATTTTTAATGTAGGCAATATGGAGAACTGGATGAGTCAGCTTTCCATTAGAATGGAAAAGGAAAGTTTCCTTTCAATGTAAGTAAGCATGAGTGACCATTCTTATTGCTACTGGGTGTTGCAACATCCTTCACCTGGTATGGATGGCAGAGTTCAGGCCAAACTGAAATGACAGACCAGATGACAACTTCTTTCAAATATCTTTTACTGACATAATAAAAAGATGAACACAAGGATTGAAGTTTATACAGTGGAAAGAATGTGGATCACATTTGCCCAGTAGGCGACAGACTATCTTCTGATAAAATATACCCGTTAAATATACCTTACCTGTTGTATGAATGTGAATGATTTCATTGTTCATTGATCTGCAGTTAGGTTTTAGCATGTCTTTTTATCTTGATTAAAGCACATGCATCTACTGTAGGATCGCCGTTGAAATTCAATTCAATTCAAGTTGAAAAGGATCTCAGAGGATCCCTAGTCTAACGTCTTGCTCAATGTGTGATCAGCTGTGGTTTCAAACCACATTATTCAGGGCTTTATCCAGATTGATTCTGAAAACTTCCAAGGATGGAAACTGCACAGCCCCTCTGGGCAAGTTCTTCCACTGTTTGACTGCCCTCAGGGTAAAAATATTTCTCCTTATATCCTATATGAAGGTCTCTTCCTAGAATTCATGATGTTTCTCTCTCATCCTCCCACCATGCTGTGAAAAGCCTGGCTTCATCTTCTCTCCATAGGCCCTGGGGTTCTGCTGGGTTCCCCCAAAGCCGAGGGCTTCCTCCCCAGGTTGAGCAAGCCCATTCCCACAGCAGCTACTCACAGGGCAAGCAGAGCAAGTGCTTCAGTCTTGGCCATCCTGGTGGCCCTATGTTGTACTCCTTGCATGGTTATGAGGTACTCATCAGGTTGTTTATGTTTATTGATTCAAGCTAGAGATACGTCATTTTGTTTACTGGAACAGATACTCCATTCCATTTTAACCAGAGACAGCTCTAGTGTGACCAGATTAACTTAAGGAGAAAGTTATACAAACAAAATGCTCTTTATCCTGGTGTTCTCCTAAGTGTGACAAAGAAGAAATATGACAAAGTGAAGACAAAACAAACTAGATTAGCCTATTTTTATTCATAGCAACCTGTTTTTATTATGGCAACTCATTTGAATGAGAAAAGGTACAACTGAGCTATCTACCCAATCTATTTAACTTCCTCTACCATCTTTATAGTTTTGACTATCATTCTTTCTATCATGCCTACATATTGATACACTTGTTTAAAAGAAAGTAAGATATTGCACTAAGTTATGTCATCAAAACTTTGCAGCTGAGACTTTCTTGCCAAAACTGGAAACTGTTTTATCATGTCTGCCCTAATGTACAAAAGTGTGTGTCTGGAACCACCTCATTAGGGTATTCCCAATCTTTTTAATTAGAGAGTCAACATATACACTACAATAACATATTCACCACCTTGCGGTCATCTCTGAATTGGAAAAAAAAATATTGGCCTGACATAAAAAAAAAAAACACTAACTAAATTTTTTTTCATCCTATGGAGTCTTTGACCATATGAATATGAATGTTTATAGTTATATAACCATACCACTTATTGTCTCTCGGTATTTGGTAATTATCTCATTAAGTTTTTACTTTTGTTTCAGGTCAGCTGACTTTGTACCTTTGCTATACTTAGATGAATAATTACAGAAGTTTGACCCTGACATTCAGAAAGAGGATCAGATATCAGACGAAGTGATGGTTTTCTCACATTTAAAGTCTTTGAGTGGCCAATAGAGACAGATCTGCAGCTCCAAAATAAAATTCTTTAATATATACAAGTCACCTTATGACAATGTCTCTTTCTGCATTGACTGTGAAGAATGCTAACCTAGAACACAGACCTTGAAATCCTTTCTCACATTAAAATTGATTAAAATCAATTAATCATATTCAATTCAGGTAATACATGGAAACCTTGATTTTCCAACCTCCGTGTGCTCTAGAAATGTCATCAGAATTAGTGGAAAATGCCAGAGAAGTTTCAAATTGCTTGCACATTTTAAAGCAAAGTTCATATTTTTTACTCCAGAAGAGTTTTTTTTTTTCTTTTAGATTCCAAAGAGAACTGCTTTCTGAAACAGCACCATTCCTTTGTTTACAGATTACTGATAAAATAAAATGGAAAAATGTAAATGGATCTTTATCTGTTTAAGAACAAAATACATTAAAATCCATATTTGAAGAGGATACTCACATGGAAATTCTTATTGAGCTAGATAAAACGAGCAGGAGCTTGTTCTTAGTTTGGGATTAAAGGATAGATGTGAAGAAGGTAAAGGTATATTTTTATTAATTACTTACATTTATAAATGATCATTTCAATTCATCCCAAAAGATTATGGCTGAATTCTCACTTACATTAAGTCCTCTTTATACCACTTCACAAATGTAAATGGGCTTTGAAATGCATGTAACTGTAATTGATGCCAAGACAACATAGAGCGGCCTTAGTGCAAATGAGAATAAGACCCTTAATTTGGAATGCTTCAACTATTTTAAACTAATTAAAAGAAAAAAACATTTTCAGTTTTTAAAGTGTTTATATATGAATATAATTCAAAGGCAGATGTAATTTGAAAAACTAAATGTGACATCATTAGTTTGTAATATGCACTAATCTTTCCGGTAATTTCCTTCAACTTTTAATAAGAATTTTTACTATATTGCATAAAACCTAATGTTCCTTATGTATGTTTACAGCATTCAGTGCAATGGCTCTGGAAAACCTGGTATGGTTTATTATAAAGATTGCAACTCTCTTAGCCTTAGATGGCATCAATCTAAATGTAGAAATGTACGTACAGAACCTTTCAGAAACATACTTATGGATGCTTCTGGAAATCTTATTGCCTTAGTTCTGATGGGTGGGGTGCCAATATACTAAGTAGTAATCCATTGGTTTATTCACTTAATTAGACACAGTTTCCAGTCACTGTGAAATAGTTTAAACAATTCCAATTCAAGCACCAAATTACAGATACATTCCCATTGCAGAAGTAGGTTACCATGATTGAGAGTGGTAGCTCTCAGACACCTGAGCACCTTTCTGAAATTCTGTCTCTTCTCCATGAAGCCCTTATCATAGTAATTTTACAGGAGTTTCACATCCTGGAGGAATATGTTACGTACTTGGGTATGTAACACAATAGTAGAGTGGTTAGAATACTTAACCTCTATACACACACACACACACACATGCACCAAAAAAAAAAAAAAAAAAAAAAGATTTGAGTTCATTTTATCAGACCAACAACTTTAAAACACATAACTTACCATTTCTAGGGAAGTACTCTAACCATCAACCGTCAAATGTAGATTATACTATTGGAGGGGCTACATCTTTCACTGGAACTTGGTTGCTATCAAGCTACTTATGCAAGAATTGCAGGGCAAAAAAGAAAGCAAATAAGAATCCTGCCCTCATGAAGGCAGAATATGAACTGCTCAGCCTCAGTAATTGTAGTCTTGCTGTATCAGTTATATTGCTCATGCAAGTTTCTTGTGGAAAATTTCCTTGTTGGGAAAATATCCTGACTAAGACTTCTAAGAAGGTAAGGCTTTTTGAACTATTGCTTTAGACAAATTCTGCATCCCTAATCCAGCCTACATTTCAATTCTGGGTGTTTATGTTCTTTTGGATCTTGTCCTTAACCTTTGAACACTTCAGCAGACATATAGCTAGTTTGAATGATTTATTTTTTTTTTTGCTGCAAAGACCAAAATAAATAATATTTAATTTATTCTTCCTATTCAAAGAAATAAGTTCAGGAAGACGTAAAAAATATTTGCTGTAATAAAGATTAAAAGCATCTTGAAAATGAATTTTATTTAAGACTTTAGTGTTTCTGAGACAGAATATATGGAATGTTTTCTGTGGGTGCCAGATACACTGTATGAGAGAATATCTCCAAAGACTTTTGAACATGACAATGTGCGTAACAGTGAAATTCATTTGAGAGTTGCGTCTATTAAGTGAATGAACTGATGCTAAACCTCTAAGGATACTGGATTATGGGACCAAAGAAAATCAAGAGTAACTTGTAAGGACTATCCAGGAGATTTGGGTTAAAATGAAAGATTTTCATCTTCAGTAAGCAGTCTAGAACCACAGGTACTGAAGTAGACTTGTGTAGTAAGTAACCACATCAGGTTTCAACAAAAGCAAAAGCTGATCAAACACTATCCATGTTCCACATAGTTAACATGAAAGAGGTGTAGTTTGATCACTGTTATATCTATTACACCATACCTTTATTTGGGAGAGTCTAAGATGGCCAAATAATGTTTTTTTAAAAGATCACCTGCACTCGGATTAGCCTTGGCAGGTACGCTAGTAAAAATCTCTAGTATTAAATGTTTCTCAGAGAAGAGAGCTTTGGGACAAAGCTCATAATTATCTGTCACATGAAAGCAAATATACTGGGCTTTGGTTCACTAACACAATGATTTTAAACCTTAAACAAGTAATTTAGTTTCCAGATACGAAAAATCTTTATCACTGTCTATCAAGACATACTGTATACTTCATAAATACCAAGCTTTGTGCCAATCCATGCATGATAATCATAAAAATAATTCACTTAAAAATGCAAAATAAGTATAGTTCTCCTCATAAAAACAAATGATTTTTTTTTTTTTTCTACTGGTGTTTATCAGACTTCAAGCTCTTCCCCTTTCCTATCTGAGTTATTGCTATTCAGTCACAGGACAGAAATTTTCTGCCACCCAGGCCAAAGCTTGCTTTAACTGCCTGCACCTGATGGTGGCAGAAGAATCTGTAAGCTATTCCCATCACTGCATATGATTTATGGATAATAATTTTATATTTAAAGTGCCTTAATAAGTTTGTTTTCTGTTTATCTACTGGGGGCAATCTGCAATAACTTGGTGACTTGGAAGTGGTTCTCTGACTTTCTACTAAATGGCAAAATGTGCTGAATAAGCCATTCAGATTCTGGAATTAAAGGTCTCTAAAGTCATTTGCATTGGCTGCGACTTCCTCCCTGTTCACTGGTAGTCCTCAAGCCCAAAGCTATTCTTCTCACTGTTTCCCCTTCTTGACTCTGTCTTTTTGCCTGATCACATCCCAGCCACCTTCCTCTTGCTCTCTGACATCAGCAGTTTCCCAGTTCCAGTAACAGAGCCCAGAGAGATGATGCAGCAAAGTTCATTTACTTGGAGTTCACTCAACCTCTTATCTTTGATGTCAACTTCATGGACAGCATGACATGATGTAAATAATCCTGGTAGTTCTTACATAGCAAAGGTAACTATTAATGTAACCAGAGTCACGACTGTGGACTCAGACTGTGTCTCAGACTTCATCATGTTTAGAAAAACACTAGGCAGAGTCCCCTGGGATGCAACAAAGAGGAGCAGAATTGCCTTGGATAGTGATAATATTGAAGAAAACGTGTACTAAAACTCAGAAAAAGCGTATTCTGTTGTGCAGAAAGAAAGGGCATTTTGGCAGGAGGCTAAGCAGAAATTTCTTGAAGCATTAAAATGAAAAGAGAGAACATACAAGAAGACTCAATGGCAGATAACAAAGGAAAAGTACAAGTACATTGGTTAGGAGTGAAATCAGAAAGTCCAAAGCCCAGCTGTAGCTAAAATTGGCAGATAACAAGAAGAGATTTTGCAAGTATGCTAATAACAAAACGCAGTTCAGAGAAAAGGTGAATCAGTTTAGGAATGGGGAATTTAGTGGCAGAAAATAATTATAAGGCACCTCACTCTCTTGAGGGAATCCTACTCTGAGATTCTGTGTGTGATGTATTAGTAAATTTTGGGAAGCAGAGAAACAGCCAACAGTTTGAGAAACAACAGATTACTTAGAGAAGTTGAAGGTATTCAGATCCATGTGGTCAGATGGGATTCACTTCAGCTGACTCATGTCACTACTCTTTTCATCACATATTAAAAACAATAAATGAGGAAGGTCTCTAGTCACTGGAAAAAATGCTAGTACTATAGCCATCTTCAAGAAAGGCAGGAAGGAGGACTGAGAGAAATATATGTTGATCAGTTAGTGCCTGGGATATCTGCCCGTGTGTATGAGGCAAATGGATATGATATATATAGACTTCAGATTTTTGATATTGTCTGCCATAATGTTCTCATTTATTCTCAATATTCACCTGAAACATTGCAGGTGAAATATCCAAAACCTGTCTGGTTTTGGACTCCCTACTTCAAGAAAAATGAGAGAACCTGGAAATGGTTTTTAAGAAGGTTACCAACAAGGTTTGGAACCTAGAGCACATGAAATACAAAGAAAGCCTGAGAAAGTTCGGCATGTTTATTCTAACACTGAGGGAGCTAACAGACTACTACTGCTAGTTGGAAAGTTACAAAGATATCTGAGACAAACTGCTCTTCTTAATGGTAAATGATAACAAGAGGCAAGAGCCTACAAGTTTTGGCTTCGGATGTTCAGACTAATATGAGGAATAATTTCTTCAGTATGAAGCAGAGGAACAAGTTATTCACTGAGGTCCTTCCATGGCTCTATTGGATAAAGCAACAGCTGACCTGATCTATTACTGAAAGTAGTTTTGATTCAAGCAGGAGGATCCCTAGAGGATGTCCTTCCAGACAATATTTTTATGATTCTTCAAGTATATATTAATAAAAACCTTTTTGGAAACTGTTATAAAATAAAATTAATCATACTTAGCAGGAAGGATTAGCAGAATGATATCATACAGCCACTGTTTTCTCTTTGTTACATGTAAGGTCATCTTCCTTTAAAATATATCACTCTTCCTTAGAGCTCCTCCCTGACTTCCCTTTTTCCCCCACATCTAGTTCATCTTTGTGTTCTTATCTTTCATGCTTTTCAAAGCTCTGGCTCCCCCTAACCTATTTGTTCTCAGACTCTAATGAGTTGCTCTTTGACATTTCCACTCCACCAGGGATAGTAGCCCAAACTATTCACTTGACAGTTTCTGCCACAGGAGTCTTAGCGGTTTTACAAATAGAGTGCACTCCTTGAATTAGCGCATGAAGCCATTAACCTCTCATTTTTCAATTCTCTTCTTGAGACCCAAATGATTTGGAAATAGCCAACAGATAATGGATAGGTAAAAGGCCAATGGGGATTGCTGATACTTGTTTTAAAAGTTTACGATGATACAGAACCATCAGGTTCAAAAAAGCCATAATAGATAACCTTTATAATGCTATTATGGCTCCTGTCCTCACCTTCTATCTGTAGATGCACTAGCTATTTGTATTTTGTCTTACCTTAAAAACTATGCAAGCTAGACAGGACACTTTTAATTGTCTTATAGAGTGCTTTGTGAAAAGGGTCCTGATCCTTTTTTTCTCATATAACTGGTGATTAACATAGCCTTAGTCAAATTTATTATTATTTTTTAAAGAAAGCTTTTTTTTTGTGTGTGTGTTAACACTGAATATTTTTTCAAGATTAAAAATAATTTGAATATTTGTGAACATAATCTGAAAACAGTTCTTAAGGTTCAAGAAAGAAGTTGAAGTGTCCAAATGCTTTTTATGGAGAACAAAACATTTGCATTTAGAAAATCTTTCTTTTCCTGATAAAATCATCCCACAGACCTGCAGATTACACCATTCATAAAAGGAAAAGAAGTTAAAAATTAAGGATAAACCAAAATGAATATTAATATAAAATCCAAATCCACATAAATGTAGGAAACCTGGATAAGTTATTCACAGCTTATTGGACTTACTATTTCAGGATTCAACTGAGATTACATTAAAGTCATTACTGGTCTTAGATATCAGGAAGATAAAAAGCGATCTTCATGCTTGTCAATTAGAATGTTGTAGGTAAAATTGTGCATTGATTGTCTACATTGAACAGCATCAGTTCAAGGCACTTCAATGTAACCCAGCAGACCAGAGGATAAACTGTGACTTGGAGGTCACAGTCCTTCCTGGCATTCTCTTTGCTCTGATGAAGGTGTAAGTTACTTCATTCTTCTGAATGAATCGTCTTCATCTTCTTAGTTTCAAGTCAGCTCTTCATCTTCTTAGTTTCAAGTCAGCTACATACAGAAATGTTGCCTTCCAGACTTCCTACTTCCTACCAGTATGCAAGAAATTGGGTATAAAGTCATTTATCTCTTTTCTGAAGAGAGTCAAAGAAAAGAATATCTTGTTTCAGAAAAAAAAAAATAGTCTATTCTCTGTAAAATGTAGATTTTATGGCAGGAACTTTACTCCTGACAAGGTTTATCATCATCTTACAGGGAAACTTGTACAAGGTCTAAGCAGCAGAACAACCATGCTTAGCTAAATTCTAATAGCCCTTCCTCATGACACACAAATAAAAAAGTGTCACAAGAGTAAATATAAAAAAGAATATACCTGAGCACAAAAGTTTGTCAGCTAGTTATATGTAATAGGCAACATAAACAGAGATAAGGAGCTGGAAAAATTTTATATTTTCTTCTACATTGTCTTCTCAGTAATTTGATCACTTGTCCATTCTGTTCTTCTGTTTCTGCATTTATAGAAGGTGGATGCTAACATTTAATGGAGTGTTTTTCTTTTGCTTTCCTTTTTTTTTTTTTTTTAAAGAAGAACTTATTTTACTAAAAAAAGGTAGAGAAATATTCCTTTTTTGAACAAGTTTGCACACTCACAGATTTCAGAGTGAATTTGTGAAATATTTATGAGTAGTTGTTGAGGTTTTCCAAAAGACTAAAATTTCTCATTTGATAAGGTTGTGATTTTCTGTGTCAGGTCAATTATTTAACATGCTTGAGAATGTTTTCAGTAGGAGCCTGGATGCTGGCTTCTCAGAACAGATCTGAGACAGAACAGATCTGCTGAGTTTAGTCTTTACTCTTCATGCTTCTTTTGTAAAGATATGCAATGCTTCTGAAATGCTGCAAGAAGCAGCAGACTTAAAAATGTACCCTGGTTCATTAATAAAAGAGACTACTGCAAATATATCACATACATTTTGGTTATCAGAACAGGAATGTACAATCAGGTTACTCACATGATGTTTTCTGTCTAATTTTCATTCTATCAGAATCTTAGCAATGAAATTTCCATATTTTTGCAAAAACAGGAAAAAATAGAAGCATGAAGCCTAGGTCCTTAGAAGTAGTTATTGCCATGGTCTTGACATGTTGTAAAACTGCAATTAAAAGAACAAGAAAGATTCAGAGCTGAAAAATGTAATCCTTTTTTTGTGAGCTTTTGTGACTCACCCCTTCAACTGAGCTATATGCAAAAAATATACAATTCTTCATCTCTGGGCCTTACGTCTGATGGAAACTGTTTTGCAGCTTACTGCTTCTCTTAATCTCAGTGAGAAAATCCATCAGCAGACAGCAGTTATGGTAATAGTTCCTTGACTGTCTGGTTGTAGGAGCAAAAGATGAGGAAGTTCATTGCTGATACCAAGACCCCTGAAAACATGCCCTGCTCCAAAATTTGTGCTCAAGAAATACAATCTCAACTTTTCATTCAACTGCTTTCCTCCATTTGTTTTGTTAAGTAGGGCTTATCTGTTAGGGAGAAGGACATATTTACCATATCTATAATCAGTTCATATATAGCTTATAAAGTAGCTTATAGGGTTATTGAAAACATTTATTACACAAGATAGAAAATCTGGAAGTGTCAAGAGTTGTCTCCTTTCTTTTTTTTTTTTACTTTTTTTTTTTTACTTTTCTGTCACATAAAATCATCTGTATGGGTTAAGTCCTAAGCTCTATAGCTCAGTATCTTGTTTCCAACACCGACTATAAGAATTTTTTTTTGAAAAAAAAAAAAAGAAAAATCAAGCATATTGACATTTCACCTTACTTCAGAAACTTTCAGCTCAGAAACTTGCAATGGGATGGTTGATCACCCATTATATGACTGCTTTTAATTGCTTTGAAGCCTATGGTATGAAATTTGAGAATCCCCTGGCTTAACAATGCAATGAATGCATGTAAAAACTCCATCCTGGCAATGTCAAAAATTATTTGGGTTTATCTCTCGCTAAGGTTGGGTAGATTATGAAAGCATAGGGAAAATGTCAGGCAAGATATGGTTTTACACGGGTACATCCTATTCTGATCATTTGCTAATGAGTGCTATTAAGGTGTGGCTATTAATGTGAATTTACAGTGGTGGAAGAGAAAGTTCACAGGAGTAATAGAGAGAAGTTATACTATTTTATATAATGGGACTTCCTGCTTGAACTATCACTGAACAGCTTACAAGTCTTACATACAGCCCGTAATTTTAAGGGAAAAAAATATAATTTACAGAAAAAAATATGTATCAACTCAGTAAATCTTCCAAAGACACAAAGGGTATCTCTTTCAATAATTTAAAAATGATAGCAAGAATTGTCTAGCTACAGTTTCAATCACCTAATGCCCTCAAGAACCATATTAACGTGCTGAGTGTTATTAAGACAGATGTCTGAGGCTGTATAAATTCCCTGTGATGAAAAAGTATCTGAATAAGTACGAAATTAGTCCTGAAATGTTGTAAAATCCTGCACTGTTAATATACCCTGAGGAGGATGTTACAGCTGAGGTTTAGATGTGCTTATATAAAGCTCCCTATCGCAGAGCTAATGAAGAGATACTGACAGTTTTCCTGCAGTATCTGTAAAGTGTTTTAATGACTATAGATTAATCTGTTTCTAAAGCAGTAATCACTACTGGTTCACCACCCCAAAAATCATAACTCAAAACAAGCAACTGAATATCAGTAATATTAAAAAAAAAAAAAAAGAAATAAAACTGCAAGAGAAAAACAAAGCAAAACACCACACTCCTCATCTCTTCATGCAGTGAAAGCTGGAAGTGTTTTCAGCCACCTTCTTTTTTTTTTTTTTTTTTTTTTTTAAAGCCAGATATGGCATTGGATGTAGTGAAGCAGTCAGTTAATTGTTATGGTGAGGATTTTAATTTTCTTCTCACTGTAAATCACAATTGAGGAAAGCATCTGCCACCCCTGATATTTCCTGTGCAGTAAATTTAAATGGATTAGTCATCCTGCTTTTTCTGAACTTCTGAAGAATGATGGGCACTTGCCAATGGGCTGTGGAGTCCCTGGCTCATTGATTTTTAGGTGTCTGGGGGGAATTAGTGAGGCTATGGAGTGATTTAAATAGATATTAAAGAATAAATCATGCGCAAACATTTGTGCCCACCCATCTCCACACCCTATTATCAGAAACTGATTAAAATATTTTCCTGGAGACAGAGTGGGTTTGCTAACAGACTATTAGGGTAGGACTTTACTTGATTGCAGTCATAAAAGAATTGTCATGCTGACTTTGTGCAGGAACCATTTTACAAGTCCAACACATTTCCTTTTACATAGTGTTTGATACAGAAAGACTCAATCAATGGAAGTCTTTCAGATAACTTCAGTGAGTTTTGTATTCAGTTCTTAGTATGGGACCTCCCAGTCTGCAGTTTGCAGCAATTTGGCAACTTGCAGAGTCCAGAGCAACAATCCACAAATAACTATATTGTCACATGGTGCCTTTCTCTTTCTTTAGAGTTGCTAAATCACGTTTAAAAATGTCACCTTTCAAAGTGTGCTTAATGCTACTCTTTTATAGAAGAGCAAAGCTGTAGTTACAGTGCAGTTCTGAGCAACTCTGAACATTAGAGAAGATATCAGAAGCAATCTCTCCTTAAGAACATAACATTTAAAAAAAAAAAAAAAAAAAAGTTCCTTATCTACAAAAAGATAAAACATGAGCTGGGAACTAGCAGACATGTTATAATTCAGCTTTACGGAACCCATTGATTTTCTAATCAAGATATATGGTCTTTAATGTTTATGGTCTTCAGTCACCCTTTTTAGAATATGTCTTGACTTTGTACTCCTCATATTCACTTCACTTCACTTCACTTCACTTCACTTCACTTCACTTCACTTCACTTCACTTCACTTCACTTTTCTTCTTTGCATTTCCCTTCCGTACAGTGTATTTCAGAAAGATAACATACATATTTTGCAATAAATATTTAAATATATATTACTTTCCCAAAATGTAATTATTCTATTAAGACATATTTTCTAGCATTTTCATGGTGTTACTGAAGGGAAAATGGTTCCTCTCCCAACCAATTTTAGGAGGGGGGAAATCCTGTACTAAGATTAATCATACTAGAGGTATATAAGCCATTTAAAAACAAATGCTGGCAAAATTCATCAACTTTTCAAAACTGAAATGGCATGAGAATAAACATTGCTTTGGTTGATTAGTTATATATTTTTATAACAGACTAAAAATGTCATACAAAATTAGGTCATGAATATATACCTGAAATCTCTTCTGAATTCATTTTCTAACAGAAATATTAACTTTTTTATCATTTAAGCAGCCTGTGAAATAGCACAAAACATGGGTAGATAACTACTTTGTCTGTACAAATTAATTGCTTTTATGGCATTAATGTCTACAAAAGTAGGATAGAGAACATCTATTGCCTAAGGATCTCAGTGTGCTGCATGTGTATCCACTAATTAAGCTTCACAATAAGTCTTCAAGTTAAAAGAGTATGAAATGATTTTTTCATACATCAAGCCATACCACATTGCATAATGCATCCAATGGATATTTATCAATGCAGACCAATGTTATTGAAAAATTCAATGTCAATTCAGCCTTCAAATGAATTTAAATCACACAAAAAGTACTAATATGAGGTGCTAATATGAGATGGAGAGAAAGATAGATAGAAACTATCATGATTTTCTTTTGAGTTCCTAAGTATCTGGAATAAAGCAATGAACAGTCTCTATGCCAGTCATGTGTAATTTAATCAAGACATTGCATAAAAACTGGCTGAACAAATGATAATGATCTTTCTAAGCAACTCCTTTCCTTTTTCTCAGAACTGTTTATAAAAAAAAAAAAAAAAGAAAAAAGAAAAAGTTGGAAAAATTTGACCTTTTCTTTCAGTGATACATTTGTTCTGACCAGCTCTCTTCTTCCTAGTATTGGACAAGCAGTGATACGGTTTTCCTCAGAAGGTATTCTGAGGTTGGATGTAATGAGATGAGATTCATGGTTTGTCAAAGCGAGGGCAGAAGATTGAAGGGCAAAGAATAATTGGAGAACACACAGAAAAAAAAGGAATATGATTCGTCTGTCCAGCAACTTGAGAAGTTCAAGATATTTCTAGTTGATGACAGAGGATTACTTATGACAGAGGATGACAGAGATTAAAAGAACTAAAAATATTATAGTAACAAAAACAAAAACACAAAACCAAAAACCCTAAACCACCACCTCTTGATCAAGAATTATCCAGCAATTGAGTTTTAGATCCTTTGACTGTATTAAATCAGCCTGGGTTATTCTGCATAGCTGTTTTTGGACTTGGTATTTGTCCATTGGTCTGCGCAGGTTTCTGTCTGGCCAGGCACATGACACAGATCTTACCAAAGTTCCTTGGTAAGAAAGGTAAAGATCTCATGCTAATAACATGAGACTATCTTCTCTGGATTACAAGCAGCAAAAGGTGGAGAAAATGACCTTTAAATAGAGGAAAAAGTAAGTCACTCCATAGAGATAATTGAGGAAGTTATAAGCAAAGAACTTTATGGATTTTTGTAAGTACATCTACCCTGTTTTGTTAACAGGACCAGGGTGGGTTGTGGTGGGAGTGCCACACACCTTGCAGCAGCTGACCCTAAAACATGTTCAGAGACAGGTCTGGATCTGAGCCAAACACTTCACTTCCACCCCCGTGTCTGTGGCGGAAGACAGATGGCTGCATCTCTGAAGCAGAGTAAGAGTGAACTTACGAACAACGGCCAGCCACTCACCGGAAAGGCTGATTGCACTGAAGTGAGAGCTTTAGCCTTGTTCCCTATTCCATAAATAGAAGATAAATATATTTATACTGCTGTATATACATACCCATGATAATTTTAGGTGGGCAATAACTGAGCATATGACTGAATTAAGCACCAAGAAACCCAGAATGAGAAGCGGATTTGTGTCTTTTCTTCCTCAGCACAGCTGTAGGAACTCCAAAGACCTTGAGGCCTCAGCAGTAGGCTAGCTTACATTTCACTCCATTTTTGAACTTGTGAGAGGATGTATCATGTGGCCTTTGCAGAGACCCTCAGCAAATTTTGTCCTGTTGGGTAATAGGATATGCTGCATAATGGGACTTGCCACTGCTCTTACTCCTTTTCTTTCCTATGATACTGTGTCTCCCCAGGTGATGCTAATAGTTTCCATTCAGGTGTTTGGTGGCCACTGAGTCAGATACTATTTTGATCTCTCTATTTCTTTGTCTCTTGCTCATCTGTGGGAAGTAATAGCCAGGAAGTGATGTTCCTGAGACACAGCCTGACTTTGGAAAACTATGCTCATACATATAAATTTTTTANATATTCCTAGTGTGACTAATAGAGTTAGGAGCAACCTAGCCTTCACTCTGAAGGCTCTTTAGTGCTTTGAGTATCCTTTACTCTGTTATTCTGCAAGTAACACAATATATCCCTGATTTTGATTCTCCCAACACTTCTGTAGTAGAAATAAATAATAATAATTACAGCAATTTGTTTTCAAGAAATTACTCCTTTAAAAGTTAAATATGTGCTCATTTCAAAGAGTTTCTTATTATACAAACATGGCACCTGTTTTCAGCTAAGTGCAGGATTATAAATGCTATAATTCAGGGAGCCACGTGGAGACTCAGGAAGTTAATAAAATGTGTTGATTGCTTTATGAAGAAGTTGCAAGCTTATGAATGCTGAATACTGTATAATTAGTAACTGCGAGTGAAAACACACCCTCCTCAGGACATCAGCAAATCAATGAATCTCAATAAAGTGACGACTAAACCACTTACTTAACAAGTGAACAAAAAATCAATTATTACAAGACAGACTAGAACAAAATAATGCAAATACTAGTGTTGAAATAAGAATGGGAAAACCAAATTAGCTTTTCTAACAAAAGTGATAGCATTCGACACATATTAGTACATTTAAGAATAATACACCTCATAAATTCATTGGCATATACATACAAAACACTTCTAATACTTTTAAAAGCACAGCATTTAAAACAAAATCCAGACCTGATCCTACCTATGGAGATTGGAATATGATAGCTCTTTGATCTTGTTTTGGTGATTTTAGAGATCCCCAAACTTGTGTTTCATAGAAAAAAGAAAACTAGCGAGTGAATATAACTAGACAAAGAAAATAAAAATGTATCTACATATATTGTGTTAGTGTTTTATTTTATCAGAACAGCTTAAAACCAGAAGAAACTACCTGGATAGAAAGTACTCTAGAAAGATCATAATCTTCTTTAAGGGGTAGCACACAGAGACTTTTTAATTTTTATAATAAGGTTTTTTCAAAACAATGTCCCAGATATAACATCTCTGCACATCTGAGCATGTGATGCCACTAGGAAAACAGATATACAATCTTGGTCTTGAAAACAATGTCAAAGCACTCATGGTCCATATTCAAGTTGCTGTGACTTAGCAGGAAAGGGTCCCCTTAGCTGCCTGACAATTATGAAGCTAGTGAAGACATTCAGAGGCTCACTGCTTTCTATTAGATGGCTCCTGTTGATTATGTTTCAAGGGCTAGATGGCAGCATTGTCAACTCTCATGATTTTTATCATAAGTTTCCTGATATTTGGTGTTCTCCTTAAAATGCCAGCTGTCAGAATACCAACTTTCCCTGAAAAGCTCAATATTTATTTAAAACTACTTTTTTAGATATCTACTGGTCAGAAAGATGAGAGGAGCTCAAAAAAGATGGATGGATGGGAAAACTGGGCAGGTGAGTCTAAGGATGGTTTTATATATTCAGGTAACTAGTAACATATCTTAAATCTCTAAATAAATCACTACTGCTTAACAAAATCATACTGAGAATGAAGGAATTGTCCAGCCTCTCTCTCAAAAATCAAAAGATATAGACAATTGCAAGTACGGAGAAAAGTTTCCCCTCTTTTACTCTCAAAAATAATTTGTTTGTTTGATTATCCGTTTTCCCAGATATCCAACAGAGTCAGTCATCTTAGCAATCCCAAGATGTTTGTCAGCTTAGTATTCTTCTCCTTTCTCCACTTTGGCCTATTGTCATTTTATATCATAAGATCGTGAAGTCAGGATTTGTCTATTTTTATATCTTTGCCAAATGCCAGATACAACTCCAGTGTGAAATAAATAAATAAATGCAATATTAATAATGTCAAGTATTCATTAAAAACACTGTCATAACAACCTGCCAGGATCAAATTCTCTTTATAGTTGTAATCAGTTATGAAATATTCATCTGTTGTTGATTCTGTGTATTGCAGTTAATTTGTCAGTAATTATACAAAGAAAGTAACTAAAATTGCATGATGTTTCTATAGTAATCCTGCTACCAAACTGTACTTGGATTATGGGATATCCAGTATGTAATATATTTTAGCTTCTAGTTAAATATCTCATTTATAGTACATTACCTGTATTTAAATTACATTAACCTTTCTTATACACACATTCTATTTCTTCATTTATTTCAAATACATGAACTCATTACCTGATAAAATCATTCATAGTATAAGTTATTGATAGAAACCTTGTAAAAAGTTTATTGTTTTGGCCTGCTTTTATTTACTGTAGATGAATAATGCTGTCCAATGTTATAAAAGAATTCTAACTGAAGAGCCTAGTACATGTTCTCCTTGGATATTTTCATATTCTAAAAAATAGTAGGTTTGCTCCCTTTTCACATTTATTTCACATTTCCATTTCAGCTGCAGATTCTTCTCTTCATCCTTTTTGATGATTCTAGAATACTGTTTTCAGTCTTATACCTGTAGAATTGCAGATTTGTGCATTACAGTAAAATAATTTTAAGCCTATTGTGTATTCACCTTTCTAAACTCCTTTCTCAGAGGCCCACAGGCTACAATCACTACATAGTCATTGACTGATGTATAACCACTGATTTTTGGAGATGTCAATAACCTCTTTTCATAAGGAATGTGAATTGGGTGAATCTTTAGTTTTATTCACTCTTTATTTCAAATTTAGTGCAAACACTTGTTTCTACTGCTATTCTGCAAAAATAACTGCCTAAATTTGAGAGCACAGAATACTTATCTAACTCATTCGAAATGGTAGTTTGCAGAGAATCTTTTTTTTTTTAATAAACTGTGAATTTGTAAACTAACGACAAAAAATGTGTTCCTTCCGTTTTAAACACATATAAACATCTTATTTAGCAAATTTATATTGATATCCATTATATTTATTTTGATATCCATTCTATATGGATCTTTATCATTATATGTGCTTATATATGATATTATAGATCTGTACTGAATATGGGAAGTTAGAGACTATGACAGCTGGCAAATAATTTATCTTCAGAACAAGTTTTCTTTAGGAAAGGCACTTCCTTTATGCATATGTGTGCATTCATGTGTTCATCTGATATATTTTTGCCCCATTTAGATTTTCTGTCAAGCAAAAATAAATGGAAGATTTATTTACAAGATTTTTCTAACCAAAAGAAGAATATTTAAAGTTTTGAATTACATTAAACCCTTTATTTTTTCAAATCATCTTGCATCTCACAATAAGTTGTGTCATCCTGACACGTCTCACATTGCACTGTAGCCATTGCTCTTATAGATCCCATTCCTTCAGTGTTAACGGAGTCTGATAGTGCAATCTGAATTTTGAGTCATTTAGGTCACTGTGAAAAGCACAGTATTCAGGATGAACCAGAGAAAATGTACAAGTGGCCCCATAGGAGAATACGGCATGAGGCTGCCAGCCTACAGCTCCTACGGGCAGTAGGTGAAAACTGAGATCATGTGTTCTGCTGATTTGAATCTAAAGGCTGCCTTCAGACTGTTGACAAGTACTTGCCTATGTTGACTGAACAGGGGTCTACCTAGGGTCAGAACCATTTGTCACTCACAGGCGCTTTTAGGTGACTTCTTTTTTTATTCAGTTCAGTGATGCGTAACAAAGCTTTTAGATTTTAGAAATATCAACATATTTCAGACTTTTCTTTATCAGGATTTAGTTTAATAACTTGAATAACTTATTCCGACACTAATATCCACTTCAGAGAAAAATTCTACTTTCCATTTTTCACATTGACCAAAAAGGAATAAAAAGTTCAAACATCAGGACTTCCTTCCCTGCAGAAACTCTGATTCCACTGGAGATCAGGAAGACAGCACTCGTTTTTTTTTTTCCATTATCCACTAACAACTGTAACTTATTCCTGTAAGATTCAGTCAGGGGAGTGTGAGACCTTCAGCTTACACTGTGATTAACAAACT
The DNA here is from genome assembly GCA_013398735.1 of Nothocercus julius. Lineage (NCBI taxonomy): Eukaryota > Metazoa > Chordata > Aves > Tinamiformes > Tinamidae > Nothocercus > Nothocercus julius. The sequence continues at coordinate 8,083,275 of VZSV01000016.1, forward strand.
ACTTAATTTTGTACATATGAAATCAAGGACATAGTAAATGCAAAGCCTTTCTTTCATGTTAATTTTGATTTAAAATTAAAAGAGGTAAACGGTAGTTTGAAAAGTCGAAATGTATGTATTTGGCTTTACTAACACTTATTTACTTCCTATAAAAAAATATTTAAAAAAATTCACTATGGAAAGTGTACACAAAAAAGAAAAAAAAATCAAGCATCCATCTTTTCATTATTAAAAAAAAATACACAGACTTTGTATGTTTGTGTATTTATCTATTTATTGTCTTTTAGGCATAGGTTTTAATAAGAGGGTAGATATCTTTTCCTAATGCAGCTGAGATAAACATAACAGTAAAGAAGTAATTTGTTATATTGATTTCAGCCTATATAAATGCAGATATGCAAGATACTAGATTTTTTTTTCTCTAACATGTAATTAACTTACGTATTTCAAAGAGCCTGAAAAATGTGAATATACAACAAATGTCTTTCAATTAAGTTTAGGGTCCTCCATGCCTAATGTGCATTTGATATGAGATTTAGGCTTGTTTCCTTAACGTTTTTATGTAGCTTTACTTTAAAAGGGAAAAAAAAAATGTGACTCAGTGAAATAAAAGAGTTCTGAGCCAGAATCGTCTCCATCTTCAGCTACTACTCTGGAAGTCTTCCTGGAAATGTCTAATTCATGTCGTATCCTACCTAAAGGTTTCCAGCTATTGTAAGTTAAAACTAAGTTGAGGTTACTCTGGGTGGAAGTCTAGCTTCCAGCACTCTTTTCTCCTCCTTTCTCACACTGAACATGTGCTGGCTACAAGTGAAGACACAAATCTTCAAAATTGAATTGAGATGGAGTTTAGAATTTTTTCTCTGCCACTCAGATATTTCTTTGCCAAGCCAGTTACTAAACAGCAACTAACCAAACCCAAGTATGTGTGAGGGAGCAACGGAGCCAGCTCCTCAGTTGGGGAAGAGGAGTCGGGAGCTGAAGTGGCACCAACACTGGCAGGGCATCACCCTCACTAGCAAAGGAAGCAGGTACTCAAGTGAGAAGAGCAGGCGAGGCTTGGTACTGATAACCTGGGTAAACCAGTATCTCATAGACCAGGCAGGCCCATAGCAATGAAGCTGGTCCCAGGTCAAGAGATCAGGGTCAGAAAGGTGTATTGCCATACATGAGCATAGTTGCAGTGTAGCTCAAATACAGAACAAGTATAAGGGCTTAAAGGACAATTTTAAGCAAAAAAGGGGAGGAAGGGTTTTGCCCTTTCTCCTTTCCCTTTCTCACAGCTTTTCCCTCAACACAGTCATTTGCACACAGACCAAGGTTACAAGCTGAACTATATCAGAGCTAGCCGTGAGCACAGGTAGTCAAAACCAAGGTGTTGGCAATATGGCTGGTATTGGAAGACATTCCACCCAATGGATATACTATGATACTTGTTGACCTCTAATATTCAGATGAAAAATTATTAAAAATTTACGGGAACTAATGATCTAAAAGCTATGTAATGAAATACCTGATGAGGAGTAATAAAAAAAGAATTTTGGTTGAAGAAAATTAGTCAGATAAATTGAATATGTAAGAAAGAAATCATTGCTACTTTAACTAACTTAGTGTAGCTACCATGCTTTTATCAAGTCTTCATAAAGCTATTGGCCCATACTACATGATATGATTTTGTGTGGTTCTTCAGAAACAGAGCAGGTATCATTCAGCATCAAAATGGAAGGGACAGTGAAATGATTTGTGTATATTTAGTTTTCCCAAATAATGATAAAACCAATAAGAAAGGCATGTTTTTGTTGCTGTTGTTTTGGGTTTTTTTTGTTTGTTTTTGCTTGTCATGGGGTGTGATGAGGCCAGTATTTTGGCTCACTGAACTGTTCATTATTCCGATCAATCTTGAGAGAAATACAAGGAGCAGTACAAAGCTTACAAAATAAAAGTATGGACCCAGAATATCAGTAAAATATGTCTATAGTCAGGACATTAATAGGTTTAAACTCTGTGCAGCACACAGAGATACCTCAGGGGTTTCAGCTTCATTGCATGTGTTGCTTAGGCACCCTAGGACAAAACTCCTGGGAATAGTTTGTCAGGGAAAAAAAAGTATGATTTTGCAACCCAATTCTTATAGTTTCCTTATAGTTCTGGATTCTCTGTGCCAGTAGCAACTTGCCTGAGTAAAAAAAGGGTGCAGAACTTTGAGATTTGGTCATATTCTCCTCTATAACTGTAGTTTTCTAATCCAGTCTGACCCATTACAATGTCTCTCAATAACTATCACACTTCATATACTCTCTAGGGAATGCATATTAAGACCGTTATTTTTAACTATATTCTCAGGTCTCAGGAAGATACTGATTTAATTTTATGATCTCTTTTCCACTCCAGTTTCTACTGAATTCAGCTTCTGTGTTTCATCCAAATTTTAAAATGCCAACTTTCTTGCTAGAAGCTGAAGCGAATGGTATAAAATGTAAGGCACTCCTCCCCCTCTCTTTTTTTTTAAATGAAAAAAAAAAAATTGTTCTGTCCTTAATAAAATCATATCTTAGTGAGATTTCAACACACAGAAAATTGGTCCATGTTATATGAAGCTGAAACAGTGCCTACAATTTGTCATAAGTGAAACAAAGTAAGCAAACAGTGGATTGATATTGAGAAGGCTTAGAGGTCCTGAGGGTGATCTACTGCTTGGCAATGCATTAGCTTCTTGTTTGTAGTCAAATAGAGAGCAGAAGTGATATAATATTCATTTAAAATATGTGTGCAGTATCTTCCATTTTGGATTTTGCTTTCTACATTAATAGTATAGGTAATATTTGAGCTGATAAAAAGAAATGGCTAATCTTAAACCATACCTTTGGTAGGCAAGGCAAGGCTTCCTTTAAATTTTTATTTCCTTATAAGCGCTTCTAGGGTTTCATACCCTTCATAAGTATCTATACAAAAAGTTCTGATAAAATGTAAAAGCTCAAGTAGCACTTTCTAAGATTTGTTATATTTATTTATTTACCCTCTTCTGTTTCAGGAGAGAAATTTGCATACCTTTTCTGTTTCTGTTGCCTGCTTGGATGAGGATTCCCAAAGATAATGTTTGATTACCACCAATGCTAAACAGGATCAGTTCATTTTTGAGTTTCTTAGTGCTACCTGGGAGCACAAGTCAGTCTGCTTGCTCGAAGAGTGCTTTTATCTGTGAAAAAAAAAAAAAAAAAAAAAAAAAAAAAAAA
>VZSV01000016.1:8094282-8107119 GCA_013398735.1 Nothocercus julius
AAAAAAAAAAAAAAAAGGACTGATGCTCTACGGATGGAATAGGGAGTAAATATGAGGACAGAAGTATGTAGGAGGGCATGGCTTAAGAAAGCTGAGATGAAGACCAGGACACCTGTAATTATGCAAGAAACTTTAACTCTTTTCCTCCCCCTTATTGAAAGAAAATGTCTCTATTATTGTATTCCTACATCAGATAACTCCATCTCTTCAACTCAGTGTCACATCAGCACTTTGGTTATCTGTGTATGAGGAGTAGCTTCTTCTACAGCTAGAAGAAAATCACTGTTGTAGAAGACACCTAACTGTTTGATTCCAATTTCAAACTATGGAGTAACTTGAGGGCATGTGTGTGCATCTTATAGAGATGACAGAGAAATTCAGGTTGAAAGATACATCAGGAGGTACCTATCTCCTTGATATGGTAACATACAAAAAGTGTGGAAGATATTCATGAGAAATGAAAAAACTTTTGGAGCAGACTTTTAGAGGAAAAGGAATCACTAAAGGAAAAATAAGTTATAACAGAACGGATGCTTGCTGACTCCATGCCAGATCATTGACAATACGACAATTTTTCCTTGTTTTTTTTTACCTAAACAGGGGAGGAAAATAAGACAGCAGTAAGAGCACACTATTTATGACAGTGGATATTAGTATCCTGTCAGAAAAAAAATGCTGCATCCTCAAAATAAGGGTCAGACAGAAGTTATAATACATGGGTAGAGAATATTGAAGAGCAATAGTAGGAAGTATTAGACACGCTTTTCATGCACACAAAAATAGACAGACATTATACAAACGTGACTGTGCTTCACAAATATTCAGAATCTAGAAATTTAAAAGTTTAGTTAAAGTCTTGGGCTTAAAATGGCAATATAACAGATTTTTTCAAAGCTTGATGTAGTTAGTTAATCAGTGAAAGTCTGTAAATAGCAAAATAAACATTAATTGTGACTAAGAGATAATCATATCAGAAGAGATATCGTATCTTACATTAAGAAAGTCAAGTGTGTGGAATGCGTTAATGGTATCATAAAACACCAAAGAAAAATAAATCAAATCATTGAATGAGGATGATAACAGTGAATGTGGGATGGTGGGAGGCTTTTGAATGGCTGCAGGTGTAAAAAACAGGATATTTTGATTACTTTATGTGGGCTGGGTCAATTTCCTAATGCAGCATGAATAATAGAACTTTTGACACCATCAAATACCATTTCTTGAATCAAATAGTTAAAGACTTCAAGATCAGGAATAGTCTTTAAAAGACTTTAGAAGGATCCAGTGATCAAAATGAAGAACTAGAAAAGCATTATAAATACAAAGACATCCCTCAGAAACAGTAAGCTGTGTCTTTATGAGGAAAACTGAAAAGAATGAACTTTGACAAGTTGAATGTAAGAGGCATGTGAGAAAACATTTTATGGGCACCTTCCAGAAAACATATCCCTCTTCCCAATATGCTTTAAAACACTTCGGAAGCCTGAGTTGAAAGTATGAGAAGGTACAAAACATTCGTTTGTAGGGCATCTGAATTATGGTCATATAAAAGGAAACTAAAGTCTCTACAGTAAGACTAATTAGCATTTTCCATTGGTCTACACATAAGAATTTTTGTGACGTTCTCACATTTGATTTTTTTTTCTATATTTACAGTAATGAACTATGTAAAATGTAAATGTTAATATAAATGGTTTTACAACACATTGCTACAGTGTTTAGCAACTAATTACCAAGCATTTTAAAGAACCTGTAATAGAAATTTAACAACTAGCTGAAATGTATCATCTGCTATTTAACTTGGCCACAACTACAGGCAGAACCACAGGGAAATAAAATTTAGTTTTAAAAAGAAGCTACTTTTGAGAAGGCTAGTGTGAAAAGGCTAGAAAGGCGTACTAAGTAGAACAACAAATGTGTAAGGTGCCCACAAAAGAAAAACTGGGAAGATGGAAATCACAACCGTGAGATTACTCAGAGTCATGAAAGGTTCAGCAGTGGGTCAGATCAGCACATTCATAATGAAGGGGATACTCTAATTTGAGAAAGTTTTTAGCAGTAGTTCTTTGGATAGCCAGCCCTTTTGGTGAAATTTCCAGGGATTTTAGGACTGTCTTCTTTATGAAACAGATTTGTCTGAAATTGCCTGAAACCTATTCAATAGTACAGGTTAAAACTCCTGACTTTTCATAACCATGTATGGTACCTAACAGGCTACCTAACCATCATCCATCCAGTTTTATTTTTGATAAATATATATATATATATTTTTTTTTTGTGAACATCTTAATTCTGTGATATCTACTTCTACAGCAAGCAGCAAGATTGAAACAAACAAACAAACAAAAAAAAATTAAAAAGTACAACTGCACTGAAGCACCAGCTTGTTAGAGTGAAATCTTCCACAGAAAAGCAATTTTGGAAAAGATTTTGTGGAAAAGACATGTTTGCTTCATTAATTTTAGTGCTACTGCCAAGAATCTGTTAAGTGCAAAAAAAACACTAGGAAGTTGACTACAGGGCATTTAGTCCTATGTACAGGGAACTGATATTTGCTTTGAAAGTCTCAGCCTTACGTGTGTCTCATCCTAACATAGATTGACCAAGATTTCTTTGCCTATTACTTTTGCTATCTTGATGTTGTAGCCTAGGAAAAAAGGAGCCTTCCTTTCACTGAGCAAAATTTTTGCTAGACTATAAATGAACCTGCAACCTGCTGCAACCTTTTCACAGGGATTGTGTCATCCTTAACTTGTTTGTCCAAGTCAATAAATATTCTTACTAAACTGTCTAGGACTTTGCAGCATCAATTAAATCAGATTGTCACATGTTATGCACACACAGTAAGTGACTGAATTCTTTCAGTAAATACAAGATTGGTTAAAGATTCATTGCTGTAGGTAACATGCTGGATGAGTGAAGGACACAGCCTTGCCAATAGGAAAAAGTAGTATCCATTTCCCAAAAAAAAGAAAACAAAAATTTTTTTTCAACAAATACAATTCTAAATGAGACAGATTCTTTATTGAAGGAGCAGGTAGCACAGATTTATGAAACTTAAGTCAAAAAAGGGATAACGACTTTGTCTTTATTGTACTATATTGTCTTTATTGTATTATAAATTGTACTCATTCATGTAATTCAAAACAGAAGATCTAGATACTTTTTATTTTTCCTTATCAAGATAAAACCAATTTACCAGTAGGAATCTGCAAACATTTCTTGAAAAAGTTCTGGTAGCAAAACAATTACAGTGACCAGTAATATCATATTCTGGAGCCTTCTCAGGAAAAAGACTTTATATTCAGTGTCAAATGGACAGCTGTCAAGCCTAGATGAATGCACCTACTTAAAAGAATATTGTCCATCTAGCCCAAAACCTTCTGTAGACTGAACAAATTCAATATGCTTCAGATATGATACTGCAAGTAAATGTGCAAAGCACCATATGGAAGAAGTGAACACCTGCTGCAAGGTGTCACCTAGCTATATTGGATGCGTTTCATGGAAGATTGCTGACATAATTCATAAAAGGGACAGAGTTTGTCCTTTACAGATGAAGATATGCTGGTAATGTGACTCATAGGAGACTTGAAAAGAGATAGGATTCAAAATCTGTCACTTTTAGTCATATCACAGAATGGTTAAGGTTGGAAGGGACCTCTAGGGAACATCTGGTCCAAACCCCCTGTTCAAGCAGGAACACCTAGAGCATGTGGCACAACATGGCCTCTAAGCGAGTTTTGAAGATCTCCAAAGAAGGGGACTCCACAACCTCTCTGGGCAGCCTGTTCCAGGGCTCTGTCACCCTCGCAGGAAAGAAGTTCTTCCTCATATGGAGATTAAACTTCCTATGTTTCACCTTGCACCCATTACCCCTTGTCCTGTCACTGCCCACCACGGAGAAGAGTTTGGCCCCATCCTCCCCACATCCAGGTACTTGCACATGTTGATTCAATCTCTTCTCAGTCTTCTCTTCCCCAGGCTAAACAGGCCTAGCTCGTTTAGTCTTTCCTAGATAGATGCTCCAGTCCCTTAATCTTTGTTGCCCTGCTCTGGACCCTCTCTAGAAGCTCCACCTCCCTCTTTTACTGGGGAGCCCAGAACTGCACACAATGCTGCTGGTGCGGCCTCACCAGAGCTGAGGAGAGGGGCAGGATCACCTCCCTCCACCTGCTGCCAACACTCCTCCTGATACAGGCCAGGATCCCTTTGGCCTTCTTGGCCACAAGGGCACATTGTTAACTCATGGTTAACTTGTTGTCAACCAGGACTCCCAAATCCCTCTCCTTGGAGCTGCTTTCCAGCAGGTCAATCCCCAATCTGTACTGGGGCCTGGGGTTATTCCTCCCCAGGGGCAGGACCCTGTACTTGTCCTTGTTAAACCTCAGGAAGTTCCTCTCTGCCCAACTCTCCAACCTGTCTAGGCCCTTTGAATGGCAGCACAGCCCTCTGGAGTATCGGCCACACCACTCAGTTTGGTATCGTCCGCAAACTTGCTCAGGGTGCACTCTGTCCTCTCGTCTAAGTCACTGATGAACAAGTTGAACAGCACTGGGCCCAGTGCTGACCGCTGTGGGACACCACTGGCCACAGGCCTCCAACTAGATTCAGCCCCATTTATCACTACCCTCTGAGCTCTGCCATCCAGCCAGTTCTCAATCCACCTCATTGTCCACTTGTCTAGTTCACACTTCCGGAGCTTTCCTATGAGGATATTATGACAGACTGTGTTGAAAGCCTTGCTGAAGTCAAGGTAGACATCATCCACGGCTCTCCCATCGTCCATCTGGCCAGTTATCCCATCATAAAAGGCTATCAGGTTCAACAAACATGACTTTCCCTTGGTAAATCCATGCTGACTACTCCTGATCACCTTTTGCTTGACATGCCTAGAGATGGTCTCTGGGATGAACTGCTCCATCACCTTTCCAGAAATGGAGGTGAGGCTGACTGTCCTGTAGTTTCTTGGGTCCTCCCTCTAGCATTTTTGAAGACTGGTGTGACACTGGCTTTCTTCCAGTGCTCGGGCACCTCCCTCGCTCTCCATGACCTCTCAAAGATGATGGAGAGTGGCTGAACATTGCATTCCCTCAACATTGCATTTGCCATTTTTTACAAATGTTTAAAAAAAAAGATAGCATCAGCAGGGTGATCTCTTTTTGTCCTTTGCTTCTTTACAGAATAGACTCACAGAGACCAAGGTCATTATTTTCGTAAGGCATATGATCAGAGACCTTGGAATTAGGACCTCCAAGTACAGGCTTTCTTTTTCTTGCTCGTATAGCCTCACCACACTCACATTTATATGATAAAGGACTGCCATTACAATAGAAAATGTGGAATGATCGATTTTATGAACTGCTTGGGGAACTCTCCGAGTTTTTTGAAAGTAGTACGGATACAAAAAGCTTTCTACACAGTATAACACTGACTGTAATGAAATTGCTATTACATAAGAACATCAAAGATGTTATAAACATGCAAAGGTCAAAGGTTCACATTGCTCTCTGGAGAGAGAAAGTACAGGGGAACAGCATAAATAATGCTGTTCATTCAGGATAACTAGCAAGGAAGGTGAATCTAGAAGCCTGAGATGTGCAACTCATTAGAAGAGAGGACAATTCCTACTGCTTTTGCTATAGGTAAGAAGAAAATTACTATTTGGTAGAAGAAATTAAAAAAAAAAAAGGAAAACTTTGAGTGTTTTAGAGGAAGAACATTTTTTGTACACAAAGCAAAGTACAGTTTAGCATTTAGACTAGCATCTGAATACTGTCTGTATTAAGTGGTTTACGGGAAGGATTTTTTCTTTCCTTTAACTAAGCATATCACATATGGCAAGAATTTATATGAATACAAATAAAGAAAAAAAAAAACAGACTGCACAGAGACAGCAAAGGCAAATGGGTACTCCCACTATTTATTCCAGGTTTTGTTCTTTATTTCTTTAGATTTGTGTCATGACAAAAAATTGTTGTACATAAAGCTCTGGGCTCTTTTACTTAATCTTATACAAAAGTATTCTAAATCCAGCAGGATTAAAAAAGCAAACATTCAGCAGGAACAAATCAACCCACATTAGCCAGCTAGTGAATCACATATAAAACCCAGTATTTTTACTAGCTGTCGTCTCCTAAGACATAGTGTTACCTCTCCCTAAAAAATCCTTATACACAAATGGCTTTGGCTGCGTTCCTAGACTTCTCCTGAATAAAACCAAGATATAGAGTTCCAAAAACATTTATAAAGCAGATTTTTCCAGCAACTCGCATCATGGTGCTGGACAGAGCTCTTAGGTAGTCAGGTCTGAGAACTTAAAACCTGGAGAGACAATGACCAATACCCTATGAATATTCAAGATAGAACCCTCTAAACAAGATGCCTTGCTTGATCTTTTATTTTCTAACTCTGGTTAACTTTATTCAGTAGCTACAAATGATGCGTTGTAATAGTTTGATGTTTAAAAGTCTTAAACAAGAGATCACATCAAGAAGTAAAGCTAAAGTTTACTTCACAACAGATAGGTATGATAATAAATATTTGACTGGCCTACTTTTTAAGATGGTTACCATCAAATAGGAGGTGAATACAGTAAATCTAATAACCCCCAAATGTGGTCATTTAAAACTGAATGACCACTGACTAAAGAGTTGTTTGTAAGAAATACTTTGGAACTGCCATACTGTTTGCTAATCATTTTCTCCATTTACCTGCTTTAATGTTGTATGAAAATTTGTTTTAATTTCTTTTTCTTCTCACTGAAAATAAACTAGATTAATTAATTCTCAGATTTTTTCAAACATCATTGTAAGTATATTTATGCATAGGCTTATGTGTCTGTCTCAAGATATTACTATGAGGTAAATACACATGCCTGCTTAATTCCAGTGTAATAGCCTATACATCATCTGGCAGGGTATTAGGCACGTATAGGTTATTATGAAACCTGGAGCTACATTTTCATAAATGTGTGGCTACATTAGCAGGGAAACTATTTATTTTCCCTCTATCTTGCTTTTGTTTTGTGATTGCATCCCTTCAATGTCTACATGATGAAGAAGGTTCATTCATACAAAGAAGGAAAAGGTACAATGAGTCATCAAAATAGGGTAATTTTATAAAGAAAAGGTTGCTCTGTAATAATTCATTGTAAAGTTGGAAATAATTGGAAGTAATGCTCTGAACACTTTCCACAAATATGGCATTATGGGCAAAGGCATTATAGTTATTTTGAAAATTAATCTCATTTTGTCTGCACTTTGTCAGTTACGTGAATAGAACTTGTCAGCTTGATTGGTTACAATGCCTGAATTGCTTACTTAGTTTCCCAAATATAAATAAAACATTTAATTCCTTAAACTGGGATGGTTAACCTTTTCAGTACTGCTCTCTTAGCATGCATGTCAGGAACAAGTTTTGCTATTGCCTTGACACATTTAAAAATATAATCAGTAAGGTTATTGGAGAGGAAAAAAAAAGGGCTATTTAAAGAATGGCTCATTAAACAATCTTAGGCTGTTGGAAAGAATTCTACATAAAAGGAGTCCCTTCTGGACTACAGGTATGCAAATCTCATGCTTTTGCAAGTGAAAGCCATTAGCTATTGTGGACAAAACACAGAGGTGACATCTGTAGAAGAAGGAACATAAACTGATAATCTTAGCCTAGGAATTTATGAGATCTGCGTTCATTTCTGTGTTTTGTGTTGCTCCTGAAACCTAAGCACAAAGAGGAATAAGAGTGCTTCCAATTAGAATGATGTCCAGATGAAAATGTTAAAGACTGAGCCAGAGGAAGCATTTTGTGCAGCGTCTAGCATGAAAAAAAAAAAAAAAAAAAAAAAAAAAAAAAAAAAAAAAAAAAAAAAAAAAAAAAAAAGGGGGGGAAAAAAAAAAAAAAAAAAAAGGAAGAGAGTAAGGAGGAAGAAGAGCATGGAAATGGAGCTGGAAAAGGTTAGGGAAGGTTATACCACAGGAGAGTGGAAATGTGAAGACAAAAGGGATGCTAGGGTTTCCTATGTCTAAAACAAGACAAGGCAAATTTTGTAGATGCCCTCTGTTAATGAGCAGGCTGCATGGATCAGATAGTGAAATTCAGTATCTAAGCATGTTTGTATAGAGAATATTTCATTAAAAATAAATAATAAATAAATAAATACTCCTTCTGAAAAATGTTTCTATTTCCAGATAATGATGCCATTTATATATATACATATATATATATATATATATTCTCATTTTGGAAAAGGAAGGCATCCAGTACTACAAGAAACAGAGACTAGTTCAAATTACCTTTTATTCCTGAAAATCTGATAGTGACCAAATTTATCAAATTTATTAATGTCATGAAAGTACATGGTATTCCATACTTTTCTCCTTCTAATCTCTCCCCCCAAAATAAGAAATCTTAAATTTGAGCAGACTTAAAATAAAATGCAGAGGTTTATTTTAAACTCATTTAACCTAACATAAACAGAAATATTCCATCCAGTAAAGACACCCATAGAGATAAGGATAATAATAGCACTGCCTCCCAAAACAATATATTGAATTAGCTGTTATGTATTCTGTAAACTTTTTTGTTCTCATAATTCTCTGAATTAATTTCTGATGAAATAAGTTATGTCCATACGGATTATTTCCTAACTTCTATTATAGTTGTCTTTGTTCTTCTTTTCAGGTCGAATGCATGAGATTTCCATAGCTCTGTGCAGGAAAAAATACTACAATGTGAACAGTGAAATTTAACATCTCCAAGAAGTAAGAATAGTATGTGCAGGCAGAATGTTAGTGATACCTGAAATTTTGTTTTATTAATGCCATACTGAGGAAAATATACTATATTGTTTTGTTATCTTATCTTAAAAGAATTGCATACACAATACAGATGTACAACAATAAACAAAATAATTTAGTTCATTTACTCAACCGCTGAACCCCTAAAGATTGCTCAAATATTTTCTTTTTTTTTTTCTGTTTACCTCTAGCTACACTGCTGAAATAACTCAACACATTTGTTCAAAACACAAGAAATGAGTGTCAGTTAAAACTCAAGTAGTGCCATTTACTCTCCACTTGATAGCACAAGGATTATTTTGTTGATGCAATTTGTAGAGAAAAGACTGATTGATTTTATTTCTCATTACATTTACATCACTGAATGGCAAAAAGATCAATTTAGGATCATTTTTTATGCAAGATTTCTCTGCCAAAGTCATGTGAAAAAAAAAAAAAAATTGTAGAAGATCATGATATTCTATTCACTATTTCACTGCTGGCTGGTGGTAACATTTCAGACAGAAAAAAAAAAAAAAGAAATGCTAAGCTTAAGGATGTTTATAGCTGCAATTCTAATGTATGGGTAATACATCTTTATCATTTTTTTGTTATATATGAGGTTAATGATGTTTATATGCAGACCTGGCTTTCTGAAAGGACTGATATACACGTACATTTTTAATTTAATTTTATTTTTATTTTTTTCCTGAAATGTTTCCAGAACTAGAAAGCTTAATTGACAGGAGTCGGGCCATTGGAAAAATTCTCTGACTGACTATGATGCCATATCTCTGAGCTGATCAACTATATCACCAGTTTAGTTTTCTTATAATTAGTGGAAATCACTTTTTCAAGTCCAAAGTTCAGAGTGTTCACCTTGCAAGTTATAGACATGTAAACAAAACATAAATATCAAAGAAAATATAATTCCGGGCTCAGGGAAAATTACACCCAGTTGATTTATTTTATAACTTTATCACATCTGGATGTCATGGAATTAAATAGTATTGAAATACAGATTAACCACATCAATGGAATATTACTAATCCATGGTAGTAGCCCATAACTTTTAAAAAGACACACACTGCTTTATTTGTAACTCTGAGAACTAAAATTACATTGGAAATCCTGCACAGCACACAGTTTTTTTGTTGTTCTTATCTTGTTCTTAATCTATCTTGATGAAGATACTAGCATAGGTCTTATTATTATGCAAAAGAAGTAGCAGAGTACAATTACAATGTGTGTTCATTTGACAAAAACTTTTATGATGAAATATGTTATATACCTAGCCAGTAGCAGCCAGAGAGATAAAGAAACTTCTTATTTTGGAGAGAGAAGGAGATTGAGGACTAAAGTGTGAGTATACAAATTGTATAGACCCATGCCATCAAGTTAATCTTAGAAATGTGGCCTCTGTTTAGATTGGCACATGAACCCAATAAGCAGCAAGAGTCAAAGTACTGCAGAAGCTGTAGTACTTTGTTGCCTCTTCCTAATTTTATGATTCTGCTTATCTTGAAGAGATTGAGGCAACAGCAGGGCCCACCAAAACACAGTAGCTGGTGACAGTAATGGATTCTGCCAACAGCCCACTATTCATCAGACAAACAAAGTATTTATTTGTATTCCAATGTGTGTGTGTTTTCTTCATTTTAGGATTATCTAGGTAAGCCTTGCTCTTGCTGATAATGGTTTAAATCTGGAAGAACTTCCCCAAACCAGCAAAGTTCCAAGCTGTTGCTAGAATAAATCAGGAGAATTTTATTTAATCATCCTTTTCCAAACTGAGGATTTTGGAAACAGTTTAGATTTTACTTTAGTATTTTGGAATTTTAATTCTTTAATTACATAAAATTTAGTAGCAAATGTAACTGCCATAAAAATGCACCTGGGAGGTCTCATTCTACTTGAAGGTTTTTAAAAAGAAAGAAGTAGGCATGAATTTCAGACAGTGTCCAGCAATAAAAAGTATTTATTTTTTCCCTCTGGTTTTGACCTAGTGCTACTGTTGTCCTGATCTACTTCATGTGAAGGTTTCTGTGCCTGACATGGAATAGAGAAGCCAAGAATGTATTACAGTATCATTCACAAAGTCGGCTTAGTAGATAGAGAGATCCAGATGGAAATTTGGAAATAAAGAATGAAACTCTCATTTGTTTTATCTGGCAAAACTGTAAGCAGCATAGAGAATTGTCCATAAGCACATATGTAACTATTTTAGTTAGGAGTGCAATTTGCATAGGTATTTTTTTTCTTCCAGGATTAATATAGATTGGTTAAATATTGTTATGCTGATTTAATATTTCCATGCCATATTGCATCAAGGTCTTATGCTGTACATTTTAAACACAACTGTTTTGTGTGAACTAATGTTTGCAATGTTCTGCCTGGAATTCAGTGCACGGGGGGGCCTCTTCAATTCAGCTACAAGGCAACTAACAGTATTAATTATTAGAAATAAAACTAATTTCTAAACACTCTGTACATTTATAATACTCCAGAAAACATAGAAGCAAATGTTCCTTGCCCTGAATGGCAATTTAGTCCTAGTCACAAGGAGCATTATTCTTACTATTCCACAGCTATAGGACCTCTTACACAGAACTATTTTAGTGCATAGCTCCACCACCATCAACTGGTGATGGATATTTACATGATATAAAAAATATTTCCTCTTAGAAGATTATGAGAGCTGACTGTTCCTTTGGAGCCATTATGGTTTATCATGTATTTAAGGCCTTCTAAAACATGAATTATTGATAGACTCCAAGGAGCAATGATTCTTTATCATTTATAAATATTTATTTGCTGAGTTTCATAATGGGTATTATTGGCCTCATATAGGCCATAACTGTTCCAAGTGGTCTACTGTGCAACAAAATTAGACATTTCTAAAATACTGACTCTTATCCTATGTCTTAGAAGGATAATTAAGTGCTATTAATAAATGGGAAGAGGATAAACTTTGGTTATGATGCATTTATACCTGCAGTCTGCCTTGATTTTAATGCACAAAGATAGTCCCAAATTTAGCTGCTCAAAGTTGCCTCAATGAGCATCAGTTGCCTCAGTTTTGACCTCAATGAGCCTTACTTCTTTCTTTCATACTTGATGTTGTGTAAACGTGTGTTGCAGCAGTTGGCTGTGTTATCAAAGGGCAAACTGGAACAGGAAGGTAGTAAAAATTACAGGACAGCTGCTTGAAAGGTTACTACATGCAGTTTGCATAAGACCAAGAATCTCTTTGCCTAGCTATTGCTTTTGTTTCTGTATTTTTTCTTAATCTGTGGGAGGGACTGACTAGCTTTGTTATCTCTGTATGATATTGAGTTAAAATATGTTTTAAAAAATGCAAATACTAGCTCATTTGCTATAAACTAATCTCCTTCCTAATTTGTCCCAAATGAAACAACGTTTTTTGTCTTTTTTTTTTTTTTGGTAATATTAGCCACTAGAACTAAGTGGAATGAGGGTTTGGCATAACATTTTTGTGGAGATGAACAGAAAAGGTGCATTTGCTTTACTTAGGAGACATATTCCAGGGTGTTTTGGTGGTTGAGATCTCAATAACAAGACAAGATGACATGCATAACAACAAAAAAAAATGTTTTTTGAAATATGTTTTTAAATTATTATTATTTTCAGATTCAAGAGAAGAACCTGAAGATCATTATTGCATAATTTAAGAAAGCATATTAAATAACTAACCTGCCACACAGAGTGTCTACAACATAAAATAATTCTATTCAGATGTATTTTCAGTAACATTTATAATAAACTGTAAGACAGTGGAATTTATATTGAGAAGGGGAAAGGGGAAGTTATCAGTGTGCTCAGACTATAAATCAGAGTTTAAAATATTTGGAGCAGGTGTCTTGAACATACAGATTCCACCTGGTTTAACTAATAAGCAATATAGATGGATAGAAACAAGTACTGAGATGGATATGTTAAAAAAGGAAAGAAAGAAAGAAAGAAAGAAAGAAAGAAAGAAAGAAAGAAAGAAAGAAAGAAAGAAAGAAAGAAAGAAAGAAAGAAAGAAAGAAAGAAAGAA
>VZSV01000016.1:8121253-8137144 GCA_013398735.1 Nothocercus julius
ACAACTAAAAGAGAGAGATAGTCTACCACTGCAGTGTAATAGGATTCAGTTTGCAAAGCTGCTTTCTGAAAACATCATCAAATGATTATCAACTAGAATCTTGTCTTGGCTGGGCTACTAAAGAAAATATCCGGATTAGTTTCCTCCTATAGCTGTGTTCTAGTGATGGAGTTATCTGGACCAAAAGAGAAAGAAAAGAATGTATTGTCAGATTTCTGGTTTGATTAAGAAGTGGTGGTTTCTATCATGCTAAAACAATAATCACAATATTGTTTTTAGACAGATCCTTCAGGCTAAATGGGGTTTTCTGCTGTTGGCAATAGAGGCATCGTAAGTCTATTGGCTCTTGACAAGCCACTCTTATCATGCTTGTTCACCCGAAGAATACCTACCTGGTGCTATTCCCTGCCTCTTTAAACAAATATTCACACTTGCAAGTTTACTTGTTTGAGCAGTCTCATGTGTAGGTTTATTGATATGTTTTTAAAATTAGAGCAAGATTCTGTAGACACTGAAAGATTTGTATCTTTTCTACATATTTCTCAACTTGCTAAAACTCTTCCTATATACTCTACTGCTAGAGCAAAAAAAAAAAAAAAAATATGGAAAATATTTCTATCTTTTATTGCAAACTATAATATATAAATCAAGGGTATTTGGCTTGGAAGTTTTGGGTTTTTTTTGCAGATTTTTTTCTACTGTGTACCTGATTGTTCCTTATTACAAATGTCAGTTGTAAACCAAAATTCAAATAGGCAGTTTAATGGCATTTCTCATTTAAAAGAAAACCATTTTTTTTTCCATGTTGTCATAGAGTTATATCAGAAAGGCACTATGCAGTGACTTCAACACATTCCATAGAATATTGTTCTCTGTCTCTGCATATCCCTGACTCTGTCAGCAATCAGAGAGATTTTCAGTAGAAGATATAACAGGCACTGCCATTCCACAGCAAATTCAAACAAGACATGCACTGCTGAAATATTTGAAGGGAAACTGTGAAATATACCTCTATAGATGTTAGCAGTCAAACATATTCAACAAATAATTTCAGCTGTCATGAACCAATTTCAGGTCTCCCTGCCAGATCTCCAAGGTCCATTTTTTTAAGCAGGAAAGACACTTCGAAAAATAAAAATGGAAGAAAGAAAAAAAAAAAAAAAAAAAAGCAATTGTATTGTATTGATATGCTTATAGAATTTAAGAGACATAAAATTAAAAGTTTGTTGTAGTTTTGTTTTGTTTTTATTTAACTGAGGGTAGAAATATTTTGTCTTATTTTCTTGCATTTATAGCAGCAATGGTATATATAATGATGTTTTGATGTTGAATTATAATCACGGTGGCCTTAGAAGTTTTAGTAGCTCCTTAAAAAGCAGGAATTCAAACGTCCCTCTGTTGGCCCAGGAAAACAGCTATCTGATTGTCTGACCTGAATCTTCTTGTTTGACTAGATATGAAAATAGTCAGAGTAAGCACCTATTTGTTACTGAAAATTAGTCATAATATTTTTCTTTCTCTTTTGTTTTCTTTCCAAAACTCACAACTCCAAAAGTGAAAGGAATGCAGAAGAAAAGCTAACACTACCTTGCAGCTCGCACTTGTCAGCGACCAAGTGGCAATGGAAGGGAAAGAGCATGCTGTGACTTCAGTTCTGGGACTTCTTCCCTGGCACAGAGGTGGTACACAGTTATTCAGAACAGGTAAAGTAGGTGATAGAACACTATTATAATAGTATAATGAGTATACTCAGAGGATAAATCTGTGAACCTTTAGTGTCTCTTGAGGTCTGGTAAACTGCCTCTAATAGATACTGAATATGTTCTCACTCCCTCAGCTCTGATGGTCAAACAATTTTCATTTTAACTGGTAGGAACATTTGAGGTAGCAGAGAGTAGGTTTCCAGGAAGAAGCACAAAGCATCATTTACATAGCATAAGCAGCACCTAGGGAAATTTTCCAGGCTCTTTCATGTAAAAGTAATGACTACTGGTCTATCATTGGTATCTGACTATGGAACTTCTCCGAAACATTTTCTAAACCTCAGTTGTCAGCAGTACTGTCACAATTCCCCTGAGGTTATATGACAGGACTCCTTTTAAAAGCTTGCATCTGCCACTGGTTCTTTAAATCACGGTCAGATAGTACACTATAAAACTATAAGAGTTTTATGATGGTATTAGTTTTATTGAGATAATTTAATAACATGTAGCATGCCAGAAATACTAATAAAAAGAAACATCCCTTTCAGATTTGCTGCCTTGAATAACCTTTGCTACCAAGTCCAAAATGCACACTGCAGTAATGGGAGGTAATTATTACCTTTGAATAAGTACATAATATACCATGGTACATTTTTGATGACACAAGTCAGTGCCATTTTGCCCAGACAGCTACTAATGGTGACACATAGTAAATCGCAATTAGAAGGCATTGGTATGTCATGACTCTCACAATATGTCTGATCCGTGGAGGGAGAAAGTGAACACTTAACCATAGTCTACAGTACTCCATTTCCTTTTGTAGACAGTCAGTCAAGCTACTTAATTTTACTTAGCACAGTTTTGCATGCTTAATGAAAACTTTGTTGCATTTAACATTTTTTATGCATCTATGTTGTTCTACCAGCTATTAAAATTTGAAAAAAAGTTTTGTTAAAAAACAGTAAACCTGCAAACATATTCCTGAAAGAAAAATGAACATACCAACTAGAAGTTCAGAAATGATCCCCCAAAAGAGAGTTAAACTGTTTAAAATACAGGAATATGGCCCAGCTAGAAAAGTTCAGAGTATAAAATAAACATAAAATAAACATTTTAAAGTAAATAATTGGAATAGCTTACCAACACTCTTTTTGAATTCTTTTCAAGCAGAAGTCTTTAATGAAGGTAGCTTCTTGGGTAGCTTTCTAAACAAAACATTATGGTTCAGCCAGAAGTCAGAACTTGACTGGAGGTCCTGTACTGGAGGTCCTACTTTCCTGTATCCTCAAGACATTCAAAAAAGAGCTGCCAATCTACATTTAAATAGATATTTTTGTGGGTTCAGCTTTTGTGCCCATCTTTGAAAAGTGGGGAACAGAACATTTGACATGAAATACGAAAACATTCTTTTTAAGGAAATGCATCTTAACAAAGGAAGCAAGTAGTGAAATTATGGATATATATTAAACTAACTTATTCAGTAAAAGTATTGTCTGTTGTCTGCTATCTGCTTCTCAATAGCTCACCTTTAAATTTCCCCGGGGATCTAGTTGTCGTTGAAAGAGTCTAATGCTGAACTTCAGACTTATGCCAGAATAATTCCATTATTTCCAACAATCTCTTCAAAAAGTGCAACAATAGAAATGAGCCCTCTGCAAAAAAGAAATATTACTCTGGTGCAAATAAAATTCATTTTTACCCTCTGATCAGTCTATTATTTATTTAATATATTACTTCACAGTGGGATGAACTCAGCTAGACTTCCAATTAGATAACTAGCTGGTCACTTAACTGGTATCTGTTTAGGCAAATTACCAAGACTCTACCAAATGTCTGGCAAGGGACTCCACTAATAGGATGCAGATACATTATTTAATGTCATTCCAATGTAGAATCTCATTCAGGCTGGGAGCTTGGAGCATCATTTGCCATGTAATGAAGGGCGCTGTAAAGGGCCCTGAGTTGCAGGTTGGTGCAAAGACACTTTATTGATAAGCTTTGGGGTAGAAGCAGCTATGCTTTATATTTTTTATGTTTTATACATATTTTTAATGTATATATGCTTTAAATGGTATCTTGAACCCAGATTATGCTCAGGTGACTCACACCTGAGTAGCATTTGGGAAGTCTTGTGTCTGCAGGTAGGTAGAAAAAGTCAGCTCAACTGCTCCACAGGTTTTGGCTTCTCAGAAACACGAAAGCAGGACAACAGCTGATTTCAGCCTAAGACTTTTAGCAGATACTTTGTAGCTAGGTCCAGGGCCCCTCTGTATGACTGTTCCTTACATTCTTCAGCCATTAAAAGTAGAGACGTGTTTAAGAACAGATTCCCGAAATACCTTTCACTTGTGATTTTTCTCCTGCATTAATAGTATAATAGTTCTTGTTAGGGCCAGCAAACTTTTCTGTGAGTGGAGGTGAGTTGTGCACTCTATGTGTGCCAGCTATATGCTATAGGAATTTAGTGGAATACATGAGTTTGTGCATTCACAAATAAGGGGATTCCCCCATGGTCTGGCTGATGAGCAGGACAAAAAGGGGGGTGACTGAGTGGAGCCATGAGTAAGTGGGACAAAAGAGCATACGCCAAGAAGAAAATTGCTTCCCGTTCTTTGGCAAGGGGGGAGTCAGGTGGCCTCAGGTGAGAACAGACGGAAGGAGGCAGGGAGTTTGGTGTAGGCGGGCTGGGAAGGCTGTAGCTTCTGAGGACCTTGGCCAATGGGGAAAAGGAGAGGGTGTACCTCAGTCAGGAAATTATTATAAAAGGGGGGCTGTGTCCTTCAGCAATTTGAGAGACCCTACAGGGGGTCTTGTGGAGTCTCCCTTTATCTGAATAAAGTTTTAGGACTCTTCTGTCTCCTTTTTGGATATTCAGTTCTTGACAGTGAGATTTTCTGCACAGAATAGAGGCTTAGCAGTTGAAACAGGAAGACAGTGAAGAACCTATCTCTCTATAACAGGGAAACAGCTTGTTTTGCACAGCTCCTATTTTATCTTCTGTAGATGTGTTAATGCAATTTGAGTTTAGGCAACTGTGAATTACCGTCAGGGAGCAAATACCCATCTGTCTGTCTGTCTATCTACCTTACCTCTAAGCTATCCCACAAAAGTAGATGAGCATTATACTTGCTCAGAATGGCAAAGGAGTCTTCGTTTGGTTCAGTGGTTCAGGACTGAGAATAATGCTTAGCTGTGTAGGCTGCAAGGATGATATAACATTGGCAACAACTCTTGTGCTTTTTTTTTCAAATTTCATTTTCCCTCCATAGAACAAGGAAAGAAAGAAACTGAAATTTTACATCAATTACACATAGGCTGCCAAACACTCTAAATTACTGAGGTAGGATTTGCAGATGGATAGGAGGTTAGGATGGGAGTTTTTTTTTTTTTTTTTTTTTCCCCTAAGTAATTCTCAAACTTGAGAGGATAGTCCATGATAATCATAAGCTGAGGAAAGAAGGCAAGAAGGTAAGAGACTTACCTGGCATTTTATTAAGAAGGACAAAGAATATCAGAGTTTTCCCTGATATTTTACATAAGACTTTAATGTTGTTAAGGGAATGTGCTAACAATATGCACACTGTGTTTCTCATAGACATACAGCAATAAAACCAGCAGGGAGTGGGTCTTTCTAAAATATTGTTCTTTTGGAAGACAGTTGGAGTGCAAGGGAATTTAAGATAAAATTCTTTACACAAGTAAATACAGCACAATATGTACATGCTGTTAAAAAATACATGCTTTGTTTTCCAGTAAGTGTACCCTTTAAAATTCTCAAAATAGAGCAATTTCATACCCAAATTTTGGCCTTTATCATTGACTTGCATCCCCCTAATTTTTCAGTATATTTGTTGTTTAGGCTGTAATATTCTTCTGAATTCCTAAAGATGTTTAAGTTAGTGTCATGTCAATGATGAAGATACTGTTTCTAATTGTGCAGCAATGTTTGTTAGCTGCAAATATGTTTACAAGGGATTTCTGAAGTTGAGCTGTCCCCCCCACTTTTTTTTTTAATCTTTATTTCTTGTGAATTTCTTAACTACCAGTGAGGGCAGCTTTCAAGTCACTTAATTTTATCATGTAGCCTTTTAAATCCATATGCTTAGTGATGAAAAGTATCTCCTGATTCTGCATAAATGCACTTCTAGAGAAATTCAATTACTGACTCTTTTCCTCACACCAGTATTGCATTTGAACTCCAGTTTGCCAACTATAGTGGTTTCAATGGCAGCAAGCTGAGATATACACTCCATGTCATTTGTTTTATTAACATGTGTACCAGTTCTGGAACAGGTAGTCACAACTGGTAATCTCTTCTTTCAAGAATCTGAGCCCATCCAATAACATCCAGAGAGAAACTCAGCCTCAAGAATTGAATATAATCAGAGTCCAAACCAGATAACAAATTCTCCTGCTGCTCACACAGCTATTTCTAAACACAGGAGCTTGCATGACAAAAGCAGCTACAAAACAACATGTTTTTCAAAGACTGATCACATGCTAAGGAAAATAACTTGGAAGAATATGTAGAAAAAAAACCTTGCTGATGCTGCTTGTTATTATACTGTAAGCACTGAATCACACTGCAAGGATTATCTATTGTGAGAAATGTCAAACTGTGAATAAGCCTAGGAACCAAATGATAAAAACAACTGTGAAGTATAAGAAATATTCGACAGTAAGAATAACACTGGATCTCCTTTCTAGACTAGTGAAATTGTATTTTGCATTTCACAGACTTTTCCATGTGCTTTCAGTCTCCAGTAGAGTCCATGTAATAACATTTTGCATGTAACATGGTTGGTTAGAGGATCAGGCTATGAAGCTGTGACCTCTCCCATGTTTTGGCACAGGTGGAAATTAAGGGTCAATGGAGCACAAATTACAATTGTAACGACCCCCTGGCTTTTATGGCATTTGTAATCATTGTGTATGTGCTTGTAGCATCATTCTCATCTTTTTGCCACCTGAAGGGCTTTCACTGGAAGTGGAATGAGCTGTCAAGTAAGGGCCCACTGCATTCACACGAAACGTATTTGTAGCACACTACTACAAATGCTGGCAGTTTATTTTCAGGGAATCTTTCCCTTGGAAACTCGAGGGCATTCTACCTGTCTGGTCATTATACTTTAAAAAGCAGAGAAATATGAAGAAATCTCTCCTACATAAATATATGCACACAGATATATGCATACATACTCTCTATATATAAATATGTAAAATATATATATGATTGCATAATATGAGGATCTCCTAACATTAACTTTTATTTGTTTTCCCAACTATTTCATAGATGGTGCAACACGAATTTGAGCCTATTGGACTACACAGGTAATGATTCCATTTTGAAAAAAAAAAATCTCTTGACAGAAGGATTTTTCAGACTTCTTGAGTGATTATGAAATTTATTAGAAACCATTTAAGTAAAAAACTCAGGATGTGAGCTTTATCTGTTTAGAAACTTGTTTAAAATTCAGATAATAGCAAAACAAAGGAAAGTAAAAGCAGCCATGTGGGCATCTTAAAATACTTTTTAATCATGAGAGGATTATCTGCCCTGAATAATAAATTCTAGATGATACTCTAGACACCTCTAAAAAGAGAGCTTCTAGTAATGCCTTATTATCTAGTTCTCAGAGAGCCTTTAGAAATGACACATAATGATAAAGGAAGGAAAGTCTGAAAATAGGTTTTTAGATTCTCCAGAGAAACATTTCTTGCTTTCTTATTTTTAATTTCTGATTATATTTTTTTGTTTTATAGCTTATAGGTTTTATTTTTAAAACATTTTTTTGTTTGTTTTATAGCTTATAGGTTTTATTTTTAAAACATTATTGCAATCTCTATGTCTATTAAGAGTGAAAACATTTTGAGGTAGACAAAAAGTGAATTAACAAATAGGGTTTAAATATTCTCAAAAATATGTCCTTGGTCAAATTTGACTCTCCTTCCCATGTATAAATAAAATATCAGAATGTCAGAGTTATGATGGAAGATTATTCCCATCTGTGAATCAAATTTTAATAATAATATAAGATACAGTTGGCACAACTTTTACACAAAGTCTATTTGAATCAATCAGAAAAATCTATT
Organism: Nothocercus julius; assembly: GCA_013398735.1. Taxonomy (NCBI): domain Eukaryota; kingdom Metazoa; phylum Chordata; class Aves; order Tinamiformes; family Tinamidae; genus Nothocercus; species Nothocercus julius. The sequence goes on from VZSV01000016.1 coordinate 8,129,050, forward strand.
GTTTCAATAAAGTACTAATACTGTTAACTATAGACAGAATACTCTGAATGTCATTTCAGAACTCTGTAATTATTCTGATAATAAAAACAAGAAAAACACTGTATAAAAGAATGTGACATGACAATCCAAATTAGTAATAGTGGTAGTAATTGTAGTAACACTAACTTTAAGTGGTAATTTTATTACCCACAGTTGGATTATAAGAAAAAAGCTGACCAAACCAATGTGTAGATTTCCACTGAATAAAGCAGGTGAAGTGCTACATGATTAATTTTCAGAATCCTCACTATGATTTCAAAGCAATGGTCAGTAGGAGCCAATGGCCCCTATTGCACATTCAAGTCAGTATCCATTCCCTAAAAGTTATCTTCTTCTCTTCTTGAAGGCAACTTTGATAATAAAGACCCAGGCATGTTATTGGGCAAATACCTGCCTGTCAAGTCTTAAACATGAAGACTGAGTATCATAACAGCTCCCATCCCACACTCATCTAATGCACAGCTTTCACCTTACTCCTTAATGCACTGTACCACTGAGCTATTGCTCACATGGTCACCCCCACCTGCCCATAACCAGATCTGTCTAACCCCTTAGGTCGCTTAATGAGAAATGGATGTGGGGCTGCAGCAGGGGTTTTCTACTTAATGGTGAAGTCCAAAGAATCTCTGAGAAGGTCTAAACTCAAAAGTCATCTTTGCAGCTGTATCTCATCCCCATCACACAACATACCTGAGCTCGACCCAGTGCTGCCTTTTTGTGGCCTTTTCTTATACAAAGTAAAAATTTTCTAGTTTATTTTATTTCATTTATTTATTCATTTATTATTGATTTCATTTATTATTTATTTTATTTCATTTTATTATTGAGCCTTGTAAAGTACATTACAGAATCAGAACAAGTATGTGTATATAATGATGGCCCCCTAACAATCAGAAGACAGAACATTTGCAAACACAGGACTTGAGTTCTAATCCAGTCTTATCATTGCGTGTTTATGAGATTTATTCATGGATATTCACATATCTGTGTCACTGTTACCTTCTATCAGTATTGTCTGTTTACAACACAGCTCTCTAGAAGGCTGATTATATCCCTGATTGAAATCTCCTTGACTCTAATAGATTCCATCTGGAGGGACTACGTACTTGTAAAATCTCTAGTACAATTGGGAAGACCCTTTGTGCGAGTACTTTAATGTAGCTCTCTAAAATCTTTAAACATTTCCAAGACAGGTTTCTATGCCATTCACTTTTAAATGAGCTATTCATTTCAGTGAGATTACTTCAAGCCTTCCAGTATCTTTTGCATGACAAAAACTGAGCTAGAAATCCAGACAGCATCCACATCATGCAGCAGTATAATGTTTGTTCTAATGATTAGGCTAGGAGCCAGAAGGGTATGCAAGCTCAGGGACAATGATTTCTCACTATTCAGCATCTCACTTCTTCCACGAATTTATAGCAATAGTTCTGTGATTTTGAAGCACTTTTAATTTTGACTATTTCTATTAAATTTCTCTTTAAAGTGAAGCAACAGTTCCTGCTGGTTTACTGCAGGTGGGGTTATTACATGTGCAACCTTATGTCTGGATTTCTTATATGGTGAACAAAGTAATGACTTCTTAATCAGACTGTTTTCATATATACTGTTTGTCTGTAAACGAGATATTTGTATATTAGGACATTAAATACTTGAGAGATGCTTGACCCTTCACAGTTCTTTAATGGTTTCATTATTCACTGCATCACAGAAAAGATCAAGTCCAAGACAAGAAAACGTACAGGCAGAAAAATCTTATAGAGACAGCACAGTAGAAATAAGAAAGCATTCAAAGGTAGTTCTTGCTCTCTCATGTAACAGCTAAGCTCTTTTTTTTTTTTTTTTTTTCCTGTGATAAATAAATTATACAAATAAATAAATAAATATCTGTAATTCAAAATAACTGAAAAGCTTTACTCAGGCCTGTAATTTTTAACTCGCATATTTGACAATCACTTTTAAAGAGTTCTTTACTTAAATAGTGTTGTGATCCTCAAAAGAATATTTGATTAAATATTTCCCACTTGATTTTTTTTCTTCTAATAACTAGCAGGTTGCATTCTGTCTGTAGCTCAAATGAGGTCTTCAGATTTAGAAGTGTCAGAATTTAAATCAAATTGTTCACTGTTGTATTCCCCCCCAAAAAAGAAACAACAAAAAAAAAACAAATATGTCAATGTATGTGGATAAAAAGATCTTCAGAGGTAGGAGTGAACCTTGAATGAATTGAAATAACAAGGTACAGTAGAGAAAATGATATCAATTCAGACCATTTAAGATCTATAATATAGAATTGGTCTCTGCACAACTCAAGGGCCCTGATTTCTGGAGGAAACTGGGGACCCTGCTGGAGTACATTGCAGATTCTATCCAACTCTCTTCTGCAAAGACAAAGGATGAGTAAACAGAAGGGCTCGCATGCATATTGGTATTAAAGTGATATGGAGCTGACTCTTGGCCAGGGCATCCACCCAATCCAGAATCTCAGAATAACTATTTCAAGCCAACCTCTGAGAGACAAAGTCCAGAGCAGAAAACACTAGTCCTTAAATGCCTGTGTTGCTTGTTCATGATACATCGAGATGGCCCCAGGTGTTCCTCAATAACTGCTTTTGCACAGCATCACCCAGCAGCAGAAGGGTGAGTGTGAGATTACTGCTATTTTAGATTCCAGTTTGATGTAGAAAAATGTTGTGAAATGTCTGTGTTGCACACATCATACTTGCCTCATGAGATGATGATGGCCGTGTTTTAAAAACATGTATTTTGTATATGCTCTTAAGTACGTGATTTTGATAAAGAAAATGTTTAAAAACAATGGATTGCCAGGGAATAAGTGTAGTCATTACTGCATTAAGAAATACCGCAACAGTTGCTCAGTGTGTGGGCAGTTTTCAAGTAACATTTATGGACATCTATAGAAATTTATGCACATATACACACAGACAATATACATGTGTATGTATACACACACACACACACACACACACACACACACACACACACACACACACACAGAGTCTGGCTTTGCAGAAAACATCTGCTACTGTTTGTGGTTTGACTTGCTTCCACAAGACGTTTAGTTCCTTTATCATAACCATCTGTCATTTTTGCCTTGTACACTGAATTAATTACAGAATTTTAAACAGCTCATTTCAAGCAAACCACAAACAAGATTACTGTTCAGTGAGAGCAGTTTATAAATAATATGTGTATTCTTACTGTGTGGACACTAGCCGCTATTAAGATTCAGTCAATCAGCTCATTTCGGAGCTTTTAGGGAAATAATTAAAAAGACATGTTACTATGAGTGAACCCAAATTCCTTCAGAATTGCAGAGCTACACGCCAATAAATGAAACAGGAAAATAACTTTAATCCTTAAACTCCACTTCTTCATGAACAGCAGGAGAAGAAACCCTTAAATGATGCTTTGATGACGAATGAACTTTTGGCACAAGTAGGAACAATCCTCTGAGTCAATAAAAGAATACCATTTCCATTTGCTGATGTAGAACCTTGGAAAACGTCATTTACAATGAAGAGGTAAATTAGTAACAGCATCACCTGTATTTGTCCTGTTTCCCAAAGATACAGGACGTTTGCTTTTAGAAAGCTCTACTGTCTAAAGCCTCTGTAAGTTTCATGGTGATTTTATATCTTTTTATGATCTCCAGTAATGCTATAATACCTTGAAGGAAAGAAGATTATTGGCTGCAATATACTGCTTGTATCATTCCAGTTTCATGTAGGACAAACGCGTGAAATACATGACCATCTAGTCTATCTGTGAAAATACTAGCTGGGTCCTACGTAGTAAATATTAGAAGTGGGCAAGCTATTTTGTTAAAAAAGAAGGTATACCCTCCTACATTAATTATTTGTGAAAGAATACACTCTGGATATATTTGGGTAAGTGCTTGCCAAGAATCAGGGTTGAACAATCTAACTCATTATATTAATTGTGTTCTTCATTCCTTTGTTTTTATAGTCTGTACCAATTACAGAAACATTAGTAAGATTAGGTATCCCCAGTTGTGCCAATTATGCAGCAGCACTTCCTGATTTTTGATATGAATATTATTTCAGCTGAAGAGTGTATCAAGCGACTGTTACCTTTCCACTTTTCAAGACATAAGTAACAGACTGTAAACATGTTCTTGGGCTACTTTATGTCTTTATTTACTCTGATAAAAAAGCTCTCCACCTTCCCACAAATTGCTAAACAATTATTTTGCTTACCTTTTGCAACATTATAATTTCATCACTTTCAATCTGAATTTTTGCTGAAGATCATGGATTCCTTTGATCTTTGAGATAAAAGTAAATTTCTCAGTGAGTATGTCTCTACTGGCGTCTTTCCAGCATTCTTTTCTAGTTCTGTATAACTAAACAACTGCATCCCTACATCTTAAAATACAGAGCTGTCACTGTTTTAAGTACTCTTTCCCATTTGCTCTTAATTATTGCACATTTAAACAGAAAATTCTTCATTTCTAAATATGATACAAGCTTGTATATATTCTAATTAGGCAAACTACATTCATTGTGACTACATAATAAAGTAAACTAAACAGAAAGCAAAGTAGGAAATAAGCTTCTTTAAGAGTACATTAAGAACTTTTAATCTAATACTAAAAAGTTAGGAAATGTCAGAATTGAAGTTGCCTATTCAACATATAAATTGTGATAGACTTTAATTACATGACCTTACTGTACTTTCTCTGCAGCTGTGGAAAATACATGCCTTGAATATATTACTCTAATTCATCTGTAGGAAAGGTCTATATTGTTTATTTAGTGATGAAAGTGTACTTCATAAAAAAAATAGTATGATCATGTAATTAAAAATCATATTATAAAATGAATGAACAAAAGTACTGCTCTAATTTGGACTCTTCCATTTTGAATGATTTTACAACACTGACAGCTGTCATTGTTTTTAACAGCACTATTCTGGTATGTAATATCTTTATTTAAGACTTTTCATCACTAACATGATATAAAAAGTTCACTCATATAAAGCTCTATATGGATTAAAGGAAGAGTATAATCTATCATATTCATTCAACTTATGGTAGCTGATGGCAGCCAGAACTGATGCTGGCAGGAGCTGTCCTAGGCTGCTCACATTTATCCCAGAAAACAGGTTGGCATGGCCTATACATGTCCACTTCTCATCTTTGAATATATGACTCTGATTTATCTGCAAAGCAGACCAGCTTCCAAAAGCCAATAAAAGTTCCCCAGCACAAGCAGAGCACCTGTCACTCCCCATTTCCTACACTGCCTCTATGGTCACATCAGCAGCAAACATATGCTCCCCAGAAGTCTTCTGCATGGAACTCCCTGCAAACTGCAATGCGCATACCCAGTAGAGGCTGGAACATTCACAATTCCCCTCACGTGGCATGGCTGTTACCATCATGGTAAAAGGAATCTGGAGTCAGTCCTCTGACGTTGCCCTTGAGTATTGTAACCAGAACTGCCAAGAGGTCCAAATTCACCTGTCAATAACACCAGGACTCAGGGGGACACTGCTAAAGTACAGAACCCCTTGCAAGCCAGCATTTTGTACTATATCCCGTATGACAGATAGGACTGAAACCCAGAGTAGCTACCACAGAATCAGTGCCAGTACCTGCAAGGCCCATCTCTCCCTGTTCAGGGAGCAAACAGCCCGGCTGTCCTAATTTTTAACAGGCAGCAGGGCAGTCCACATCTACAATGGGGAATCACCTACCACCAGCCACATAAACAGAGAAGAGCCTCACGAAAATGAGGAAGAAACTCCTACACAGATAGTGTTGTTTGTACCCACTTCTCCACCCCCAGGACAGGCTGCCAAGGACCAATATGGCATGTGGCTTTGCCCATGCTCCTCAGAGCTGTGCTGCTCCCATGCTAGAAGTCTTCTGGCCCAGCCTTAGAGCACAGTTTGGAAATACAATTCCAAGAAATCTGAGGGGTTCTGAGGTGTTCTTTAGAGGAATTTGAATTTTGAAAATACTGACCAAAGAGAGTTGACTGAACCAACAGCAATATTGTGCAGATAGTAGCAGTGAACCTGGAAACGGCAGATGCTTCCTGTCATGTACTAGGTGAGTTTCCAGTTTCTGTCAAGAACTCAACCCTATCCTAACAATACTGATAATATATACAATATCATAATACAGTAAGTCAGAAAAAGTCCTTATGCAGCACCACAAGAGTGCCTGGTACATAGAGGTCAGAGGAAAAGCTCGTAACAAGGATATTGCAATGATTTGTGTGATAACTGGTGTGTGGAAGAATACACTATCCTCTATATAGTCTTTAAGTTTCCTTGAATGTTTCCAGGAATAAGACCGGTAGGCTGTGCACAGCGTGTCTCTTGCTGTACTTATGCCATTCAGGAGGTGCCTAAGATCGGCACCGTTACAGGTCCTGAAGGGAAATGCACACCAGGAGCTCAGACTTGTGTATCTGTGTCATTGCCTGTTTCCCCCTTCTTCTGCCCCTCTGACCTGTCTCTTCCTGTGGTGAGGACACAGGTGGAGTCAGGTAAACGCTAAGAACTGTGAGATGCTAAAAGGCATGTTCAGAAAGCTGGAATTTCCAGAGATTTTAGCACATGAAAGGCTGCCAAAATATAGACTAAACATTTTCTGAAACGTAAAACTCTCTCTGTCTGACTATAACAGATGAAAGCTTGAAAGCTTGAAAGAGGACACCTCTGAGGAAGATGAAAATCTGACTGACAGTCTCTGTGTTGTCTGAAGCTGAAAAGATCCTTCTTTCAGATAGGGGCAACCACAGTATGGTGTTTTGCATATGGAGCATATAGTTAGCTATAAAAACCTGTGGGAATGGAGCCTTCTAACCAACATTTCATTATCTGTGCACATAATTAATATAATCTGTGTTAACTGTTTATTAATATACACACCAAATCAGTGGGTTGTTTTTACTGAAGAAATATTTGCATTTTTAACTTAGAGATAAATAGTAAAGGTCTTCACCTAGAACTGATTTCAATTTTTTGTATTCTATTTATCTATAATTCTGCTGAGAAAAACAGCGCATAATGACTTTATGTTCTTCTCTTGGAGAAATATATTATGAAGCTGCACACTGACGTTTGTACAATTTTATACCACATGGCACATACAGAATAGGCTGGGGAAATTAGTCTCAGATTTATAAACAAAACTTCTTACACAAGTGACTCATTTTAGTTGAATGTGGATGGCCCTTAATGGGAACACATATGTTTATGTTAAATAACCTGTAATACCAACTGAGGTGGCACAATTCTCTGCACCATTAGGAAGATTGATTTTGCCTTGGAGTGCCTCTGCTCAACAGAAGTACCTTTCAGATAAGTTGAAAAAGTTATCAGGCATGTAGTGTAAATGAGCAGTGAAGATTCCGGAGGTGGAAGAAAACTGTAGTATGTCACTGAAGAACTTCTTCAGCTCCCAAAGATCCTAAAGAGTCTTTTCAAAAAAATGCAATAAGTGTCATAACTAAATGATTCTTATAAATTTCCTAGATATTAAGGCCTGAAAAAAGAATTTTAAAGTAAGAGAAAAAAAAAAAAAAGAAATACTGAAATTTAGACTTTCAAATCAGAGACTTTAGAAGGTACCTAATGATAAATATAGGCGAGCACAGAACAGGATTGATTCAGCTAAATTGCTAAATCTATACTTCATTGTAAAACTGTGAGATCAGATCAATTTTAATTAAGCACAGGTTAGCTGGCAATGGGCGGAGTTAGAAAGATAATTTGTAGCTAATAAAATTCCTAAATGAATATAGCAAATTTGACAGCATCATTTTTGAGTGATTTTCAAACAGTGTAACCTATTTTCAGAGAGGACATTTAACAGCATTTAATATTTAACTGGAATTGGAAGGGATGACAAAAAGAGAAAGGAGAAAAGAATCTCTGCTAATTTTTAAAGTGTTTTCATTTAAAATAAATTATTGGATTATATTGTCTTCTATGTTTTGAAACTGCTATGGTCATATCATTCTCTCCAATGTTAATTTAAATGTTAATTATCTCCTCC
>VZSV01000016.1:8175109-8188701 GCA_013398735.1 Nothocercus julius
CTTCGAGATGAAGAATGCCTATTGAAAATGAGAGAAAAGTGAAGAAAAACTGGTACTATTTTGCAAATGTTGCCGTAAGAACCAGAAGGAAGAACAAACTTTAAAATTAGTCAATTACTCGTGTTAATAGTTATCCCCTGTGGAGTCTTCTATGGAAAGTCCTCCGTAACACAAAGAGCTGTATCTCATTTGCCCACTCAGTCTCTCCTTGAAAGAAACTCAGTGGAAAATGTCATCAGCTTTCTGTCTGTCATAGGGCACCTGAACTCAGTGGGTCAACTGTATAAATGCAATTCAAGACTTTAACATGTAATATCTCACCATAATTGGAAGTCAGCTTGAATGTTTGTAAGCAATCCATAACAAAGAAATTAGAAATGTTCTTAATATAGCAAGAGACATATTTTAAAGCCTACATTTTATTTTCGTGTTTCCCAGGGTATTCAGGCAGGAGTAGCACACCAAATATACTTGATATTAAAGCCTTAATACTTGACAAATATTGTAGATTTCATAATAGCGGGATAATTGCATAACAATCTAAGTAGTTTTAAAAACCTTTTATTCATTTATTTATTCACGGCTAGTGACTGGACTAGTATAAAAATGAAACCTAGACTGCCTTATTGAAAATAACCACTGTGGTCACAAATATATATTCATGAAGAGAGAAATAACTTTAAGTTATCATACCATGATTGTCGAAGAAGCCATGTTAGTAACTGAGGAACTTTTTAGCTCTATTTTGTGAAGGTGGGGAGCAACACAAACAGAGTGGTATATAATAAAGAATGAAGCGAAGAACAACAAAATAGAGAATGAAGATTCGTTGCTTACAAACTTGGCAAAATGACATTAGCCAATATTATCAAAAGCACTCTGTACACAGAGTCATAGGAGCAGATACTTCAGATTTTTAAGGCAGGTTTCATCTCCTTTGTAAAACCATGGTGGCTCTTCAGTGATCAAGAATATACCTCCATATTACCATAATTCAACAGGAAACAGAATCTAGACCTTGTATTTTATTTTTTATTCTAATCAACATTGTTTATTAAAAAATAGGGCAACGGGGTATAATGCATCAGAACAGAATATTGTTCAAATACAGCTGCTAAGCAATCAGAGCCTCATTGTCTGAACAATGCTTGAAGATTTCATATGTATGTAGCAAACAAGTGCAACATTTAATAGTACCAGGATTTATTTAATGATAAATCTTAGTAACAACACCAGTTTAGGGCTATAGGAACTTCAGTGAATTGCAATGAGCCATGCTAATAATCAGAATCAGTCTCATACAGCAAAATTAGAGCAAGTGATCCAGGTGCAAATAAACTTTACTAAACCCTTCTGTTTAACAAACCACAGAATCACAGAATGATCAAGGTTGGAAGAGATCTCTAGAGATCATCTGGTCCAACCCCGCCCCCACACACACTCAAGTATAGACACCTAGAGCACGTGGCACAGGGTCGTATCCAGGCAGGTTTGGAAGATCTCCAAAGAAGGAGACTCCACCACCTCTCTGGGCAGCCTGTTCCAGTGCTCTGTCACCCTCACAGGAAAGAAGTTCTTCCTCATACGGAGATTAAACTTTCGGTGTTTTAATTTATACCCATTACCCCTTGTCCTGTCACTGGCCACCACTGAGAAGAGAAGAGTTTGGCCGCATCCTCTGTACATTATCCCCTCAGGTATTTGTATATATTGATAAGATCCCCTCTCAATCTTCTCCAGTCTAAACAGGCCCATCTCATCTAGTCTTTTTTTCATAAGAGAGATGCTCCAGTCCCTTAATCATCTTTGTTGCTTTATGCTAGGCAAAACCATCTTTTTATTTTTCCTCTCTTGCTCTTTTGTTATCTTGATATCTTAATTTCTCATAGAGGTTTTTAAAGATAGGCCAGTCAGCCTCACTTCCATCCCTGGAAAGGTGATGGAGCAGCTCATCCTAAAGACCATCTCTAGGCATGTCAAGCAAAAGAAGGCGATCAGGAGTAGTCAACATGGATTTACCAACAAGAAGTCATGTTTGACCAACCTGATAGCCTTCTACGATGGGATGACTGGCTGGATGGACGATGGGAGAGCCGTGGGTGATGCCTACCTTGACTTCAGAAAGCCTTTCAACACAGTCTCCCATAATATCCTCATAGTAAAACTCTGAAAGTGTGAACTGGACGAGTGGGTGGATTGAGGTGGATTGAGAACTGGCTGGATGGCAGAGCTCAGAGGGTAGTGATAAATGGTGCCAAGTCTAGTTGGAGGCCTGTGGCCAGTGTATCCCACAGGGGTCAGCACTGGGCCCAGTGCTGTTCAACTTGTTCATCAATGACTTAGACGAGAGGACAGAGTGCAACCTGAGCAAGTTTGCAAACAGTACCAAATTGAGTGGAGTGGCCGGTACTCCAGAGGGCTGCGCTGCCATTCAAAGGGACCTAGACGGCTTGGAGCTTTGGGCAGAGAGGAACCTCCTGAAGTTCAACAAGGACAAGTGCAGGGACCTACCCCTGGGGAGGAATAACCCCAGGCCCAAGTACAGATTGGGGGTTGACCTGCTGGAAAGCAGTTCTGTGAAGACGAATTTGGGAGTCCTGGTTGACAACAAGTTAACCATGAGTTAGCAGTGTGCCCTTGTGGCCAAGAAGGCCAAAGGGATCCTGGTCTGCATCAGGAGGAGTGTTGGCAGCAGGTGATCCTGCCCCTCTCCTCAGCTCTGGTGAGGCCGCACCAGGAGCATTGCATGCAGTTCTGGGCTCCCCAGTACAAGAGGGATGTTGAGCTTCTAGAGAGGGCCCAGCATAGAGCAACAAAGATGATTAAGGGACTGGAGTATCTTTCTTGAGGAATGTCTAAGCGAGCTGGGCCTGTTTAGTGTGAAGAAGAGAAGACTGAGAGGAGATCTGATCAATATGTTTAAGTACAAGTGCAGGGTCCTGCACCTGGGGAGGAAAAACTCCAGACCCCAATACAGATTGGGGGTTGACCTGCTGGAAAGCAGCTCCAAGGAGAGGGATTTGGGAGTCCTGGTTGACAAGTTAACCATGAGTCAGCAATGTGCCCTTGTGGCCAAGAAGGTCAATGGGATCCTGACATGCATCAGAAGGAGTATTGCCAGCAGGTGGAGGGAGGTGATCCTGCCCCTCTCCTCAGCTCTGGTGAGTCTGCACCTGGAGTATTGTGTGCAGTTTTGGGCTCCCCAGTACAAGAAGGACATTGAGCTTCTAGAGAGGGTCCAACGTAGGGCCACAAAGGTGATTAAAGGACTGAAGCATTTATCGTATGAGGAAAGATTTAGTGAGCTGGGCCTGTTTAATCTGGAGAAGAGAAGACTGAGAGGAGATTTGATCAACATGTACAAGTACCTGAGGGAGGATGGGGCCAGGCTCTTCTCTGTGGTGGCCGGTGACATGACAAGGGGTAAGAGGTGCAAGTTGAAGCGTAGGAAGTTTAATCTCCATATGAGGAAGAACTTTTTTTCCTGTGAGGGTGACAGAGCCCTGGAACAGGCTGCCCAGAGAGGTTGTGGAGTCTCCTTCTCTGGAGATCTTCCGAACCTGCCTGGACGCAACCCTGTGCCACGTGCCCTAGGTGTCCATGCTTGAGCAGGGCAGTTGGACTAGATGATCTCTAGAGGTCCTTTCCAACCTTGACCATTCTGTGATTCTGTGATAAATGTGTTTTAAAATTAACTTGTATATTTTGCATTTTCTATTGTTTGTGTCGTCAGGGTTGCTTCCCTTCTCCCCTTTATTTTTCCGTGTGATTTGGATATATGTGTTGTTACTATTTCTACCTGTGACATGTTTCTCTCATCTGTAGTTTGCTCCCTGGGAGTAAAAAAAAATTCTGAGACATTCTTGGAGCAGCAGCTCTCATGTACTGTACGAATAGTTAGCAAAGAACTCCCTGTATAAAAGTCCCTCAAACTTTTCCTGCTTTTTAGCATAAAACTGCTCTAATAGGCTTACTTGTCTACTAGTACTCACTGTTTTGGTGACAAAGTAAAAATTCAGGTTTATTTATTTCAAAAAACATAAGAAATATAACAAGGCAGCTTCCATTTTGAAAGGACCATAAAGAAAGAAAAGGTACAGATTGAAGATCTCGCCCATAATATTTAAAGTCTCTACCTGATGCTAGTACTAAAAGGATTGATAACTGAGGCTTTAATAGGTTATGAAAAGGTTATTCATGAGAATCATAAAAAGTTATTTCATTAACTTCTGCTCAAGTGGGCCAATATTTCAATGAAGAAGTGTCACAAAGTTATATGTGTTGTGATTAATCTATTGCTCCTTGTATCTAGTCTCTGGTAAACACAGATGGCTTAATATTCCTTTGAAGGGTTTTCAAGTTTTTTGCTTGTTTTATCCTATGTTTTCTGAACATTGATATCTGCCTAATATTTGATATTGTTTTAAGGAACAAATGTGATTTTTAGATTGGTATTATTTAATGCACACAGTGAGTGTCTTCTTATTAAGTAGGACAAAAGATAGTGTTCCATAAGGAGCTCAATTAGGGATTCTCCATGAATTGAATATATTGCTAAAGGATTGATGCTATTACTTTCACCAAGGTGTAACAAGAAGGAAATGAATCTTGAAAGTTACCTTCCACCCAAAGTTCTGACTAAACACCCAGTCTTTGAAAAGATTCTAGGTCTTCCAGTCTGGGTTGCTTTTATAGGGAATTATGTATCCCATTCTGGAGTAAGACACAAAGACAACTTTCTGCAGCAAGCAAGCTTAGATTCAAATCCTGAGACCATAAATTTAGAAATTCAGTGCTATCTCTGAGCAGCTGTTTGACCTAGACATTTACAGGAACGGGATGTCATGATGTACCCAAGTACATAAATGTAAATGCAGCAAGGGTATTGCTGAGATTAGACTGTATTTTTAATTAGAAAATTGCCTGAGGATGGGAAATACTTGGCTTTAACTTTTTTTTATGTTTCTAGCTGTGAATTGAAGTTTCTTGGCAGTTGTACCACTGTAGTCATCAACATTTAAAAGGTGCATTTCTCAAAATTGTAAACTGTCTTTCAGCTCCTTGACTCAGTTGAAAGTATCTTACTCTTTGATAGAAGAATTACAATTATACTGAGTTTATAAAAATATTTAAAAACTAAAAGATTCAAAAAACTAAGAAAAATATTTATGAAAATATTTTTTCATAAAGAAAACTTTATGAGGCCTCCATAGCTCTTCTTACTATATTTTTCCAACCATTTACCATCTAATTGTACTAAAAAATCAGCATGTTTTTGTTCTTTCTTTCACCAACATTTTAGAAATAAGATATTTAAATGAGCATGAACAAAAAACAAAGAGCTCTGGGCATACATAAAGACTGTATTCCACATGCATTTTCATGAACTCTCAAAGAATGGCTTATTTTAATTTACAGGGTGTTATAGGCTGGAAGACCAAAGGAAAAAACAGTGTGTCCAGTCCATTTCCTTTTCTCCTGATGATTATTTTTATTACCCCTAGCTTCCTCTTTCTATGACTGTATATGGGAAAAGAACTTAAGTGCCAGCCTCCAGCCTCCATGAATACATTTTTATCTTGTATAACAGTATACCAACACCATGTCGTTCCTCATTTCCACACTGTTACAAACATTCACACTGTTATAAACATTCACAGCATAATAAATGCCATTGCTGACTCAGTATATTTGGCATTTTACTAGTACGTCTATGTGAAAACATTAATAAGGTCTGAGCTCACTCATTGCTTTGTTAGTACATAGATGGATTGTAAATTCCCATTTATTCAAGTTCTATTAGAAGTCCTGTGGAGCTGACAATGCTTCATGATGTGTTTTTTCCCCTTCTGAATCTAAATATTTTTATTATTACTCTTTAGAGAAATTGCTGCTGGCTTTTGTTGCTGTTGCTGTTGTTTCAGTCTTATAGTGATACTGGAAATGAAAATAGATTTTGTTATTTATTCATGAGATTTGATTCACTCTGTTACATTTTTTTTGATGTTGACAGTTGTTGGTGAATAGTGTGTGAAAGCTAGAGGACATTTATTTGACCATGAAATGCCATAAATAATAAACTGTTGTTGTCTTGTCTTCAGCTAGAGCTTTTGCGTCTTTCAAAACGAGAAAATTGAAGTAAAAAAGAAAGAAATGAACCTTTGAGTTTTACACCTTATATGACAACTTCATCACTCACTATGTATGATAACCACCTGTAGTGTGCAAATATTAAATCTTACTGAGAATAACTGGATAGAGAGTGTCAAGATCCATAAAATGATAATAAGAAGCTTAATATCAAATCTTATTCCTTGATTATTTTTTAAGCAGTTTTTTTGTATGCATGGATTATTGTTTAGGTCAAAAAGAAAGAGTTGATTTCTTTCAGATTCTATTTTAAATAAATTACATTGTGACTTTAAATTGCATTTTTATAATTCAAAGGAATCAGAAAAGAGTACATCTAAAATTCAGAACATAGATTCTGGGCTCTGCTCAAACATCAAGTTATTCAGCACTATAACCATACAATAATGTGGTTTAATGGAGGGGCTGCATCAATGATTGGTGATTAAAAGCACAGATGAAACCAAGAGAAATTCTAACTTGAATCTCAAAGCAACTGTGTTGATTTGAACTATCTGGTTTGTGTCTGTCACAGGGAAAAACTGCTCACATAGTATAAACCAAATCAGGATCAAAGCAATTTATTGAATTATTAATGATGCATAACCAGTAATCAGTGAACAATACATTTGAGATAAATAGCAGTAATACAGTAGATAAACCTCAATACTGGGCAGCTACAGAACATTGACAACCACCTAAAAATTTCGAAACAAAATTTCTGTAAGTGAAGGTGTGCTGATTGTACACATGTACCCCTGTGAACACAGTTTCATGCAGTCACCCTCTATCAAGGGAAATATGGGCTTCAGCCATCCTCTCCTTTTCGGTTTCCCTACTTGAATAATGCAGAAAGTGCTACACATGCAGATACTGGCAGTCACCACCACTGATCATAAATACGATGAAGTAATGTAAGTCAAAAAACACAGATTTGTGTGTGTGTGTGTGTGTGTGTGTGTGTGTACGTGTGTGTGTTTGGTTCTACTAGTTGGGTGTTCTTTTAAACCTGTTACAAAATGCCTCAAATTCTTCTTTCAGGCTATATGCTCAAGCACCTTTGATGCACAAATAACAGAGGAAAAATTCTCAGTACTAATATAATTCTATATAAAGCCAGGTTTGTGCTAATTTTATGTGGGAGTCTTGTTAGTGAAGCGCACATATCAAAATATTTCACACTATGGTTTGACATTTTCTCCTTTCAGCCTTGCTCTAGCTTCAGCTGAAGTTGCATAATTCATGGTCAGTTTCGTAGGTGAATCATAGATTTAACATGCCTTGCATCCTTCATCTGTCTGAAAGATATGTTCACAAATATGGACATCTACAGGTAGGATCCACCTACAGCTGCTAAGAACTATTTCAGCAGAACACTTTTCTGCCCCCAAAAGAATAAGTTTCGCTGAAATCAAATTGTTCTACAAGAACATTTCAATTTTGCAGAAATTTTCCACAGGAAAATGTCAAAATGAATCATTTCTTCTTTCTGTTTTGTATTGACAGTGCCAAAACAGTTCATTTCAAAAGTAACACCTTATTTCATTTCATTTGACATTTGGATTATATTTTAATATTAATTTTAAGACAGTATGTTTATACAGTCAAGTACATATGCACACATTGCATATTTTGAATATGACTATGATATGTTAAAATTATAATATTTCTATGCTATCAAAACAAAAATTTTGCACGTTATGTATGTATGTTTGGGTGTTTGTATCCTATGTTCTGAGGAGAAAAAGAAAGCAAAAATAATTTGTTCCTATTTGAATTGTAGAATTTCTTCAGAAATGTAAATTGGTATTTCTGAGCACTTATACCAGAGCATCCTGCATCTTTCATGCACTTAAAACTGGCAGAGCCCTTGCAACAGGATAAACCTAGGAGATTATGGCAGATTAGTCACATCTACGAAACATCATACAATGATTTGACATGTTGAGTCAATATGTCTTGGCTTAAAATAGTCTGCCACAGTTAACAACCACTTGTAAGTCACAGGGAAAAATTCAGTATTTCATTGTAGATACAGAGAAAGGGTGAATTCATGGTCATCCTGTTTGTTTACCTTTCTCATTAGCTTAACTAATTAGGTTCAGATGTTAATATACATGAAAGCGTACATACTTTTTTTTTTTTTTTTCCTTTGATCACTTAGGAGAGAGAATGGGAGTATGAAAGCCTTTATGTGCAAAAGACCACAGCAAGACAAGCTGACACATAGCGACTACCCAGAGAATCTCACAGTTGCCTGACAGGGACCAGGCAAGAGAATATATGAGCTAATAAAATCTCTGAGGCATATTCAGTCTTTGACTTCTCTCCATCTGCCATCAAGAGTGAAAATGAGTACTGGTTCTGCTATGACGTATATCTGTCTACTAGTTTCATAAACAACAGCCCTGTGAATGCCTATGGCGTTTGAACGTTTTTACTGGCTATCTGCATGGAGCATGTTTGCCCCTGAAACAGGCCACAGTCATTAAGGTCATCATTATACTTTTTGTTGTAAGGACTTTAGAGTTAATTAAATAATTTGCAAACTGGCAGTCTGTTTGTTTAGGATAATGACTGGAGTCCCCTGAAGTCTCAGAGAAGACATTTACACTCAAACACAGTGCAAATGCTGAGAAAAGTTCACACCACTCTGAATGATCTTTTTTTCAGCCTGACTGTAGTTTGGGAAGGTGAGTGGTTTGCAGACAGACATAAGCCTTACCAAGTACTTGGTAAGTACACCAAGTAAATTCAGCTCCAGTCAATATTTTCAGAAGCCGTAACAAATGTCTGTATTAGAGACCTTACTTCTACTTCTCTTGCTTCTACCCTAATAATTGTTTCTTTGAGTATTGTGACAACACTCAGTCACTCATATTTGTAAAGAGCTGTATTTTAATTGGGGCTACAATTCAAATAGATTCATTTGAGATCTTGTCAATCATCTTTGTCATCCTAATAAATAAAAGGCATCTCCAAGTAGCCGTGAGGCTAACTCATGGACCAGGTTAACCTCAGCAGCGATTCATGTTTAATTTCTATCACTATCACTCCTAACATTGTTAGGAAAGCTATTAAATTAACAGATTACTGTGACAGTGTTTCATTTCTCATTATAAAGAAAAGGGAAGCAGCTAGTGCTGCAGAATTTTCATCAGCTAATGCCTTGTAGTAAATCCATTAGAAAGCCATTGGTATCTAATTGTTTAATCACAGAGAAGGCCTAAGAGTGACATGGCTATAATGGGATTAAAGTAGATTGTAGTGCACTGCCTACGTTCTTTGATCCAGTCTGGAGATAGTGATGACCTTGCAGGTCATTTCAGTTATTTTAACCAGACTCCAAAGAAAAGCAGGAAAAAACAGCTTTGATTAAATAGGTAAAAAAGCATGCACTACTTGGTTTACACCTGAAGGAGATAAAGTGTATGATATGCCTGGGAAAATACACTTTTAACTTGCAAGTTAACATAGTAGTGAAGAGCTATTGGCAGGACGGAACCTGATTGCATACGAGTGACAGTTGCATGTTGTGTGAAAAAGTTATGATGACTCAAGATGTGCAGGAAGAGTCAAGTTATCAAGTATACAGCTCCTGAGTTCAGAGCAATTTGGTTTTACAGACTGCCATTCCAAAGACAAAATCATCTTTTTGACCAATGAATGTCATCCTCTAACAGTACGCAAACTGGCAAATTAAAGAAATGGACTTGCCAACATTTTTTCCGTGCCTCTGTGAACCATGAGATTTTCCCTCAGAGGATGCAGCTGAAAAAGGTTGCTGCTGCCTTTCTGAAAGCATCTCAGACATCTTGCTCATTGCTTTGAAATCTGTTGCACCAGTCATGGAAGGATATTCTGCCCTATCTTTCATTTTAACAGCATAACTGCAGACTTAGGGAGATTCCAAGAAAATCACTTTGTCCCTTTCTTTCAGAAATTCCTTTTAGAACTCCTCTTTAGGTATTGTCATGAGGCAATTGTTCCATGGTCAGCAAAATGGGAAAAATAAGTATGAGTAAAGGACAAGAAGACACATGAAAAGTCATTGCTGATGTACATATGTTAAACTGTTATTACAACACACTTTTAGTTCAGCTTCCCTGTGTGGACATATCCAAGCTGATGTGTCAAAGCGGCATTGTTATTTTAAGAACTGGGCACAAGCCAAATCTTAAAATAAAGCACTGTGGTATCACACACTGATTATTCAAAACATTACAATTTATCTAAGTGAGGCTGCAATGTTTAGGATAATTACTGAAATGTATTATAGTTCTTTCAGAAGAGGAACAGACAAGAAATCTGGCTTGCAGTCTGAACAGCATAGATTTTGCCTCTTTTTCCTCTTGAATGCTAATGGCAGTTGTGCTCAGATCAGTGCTAGTCAGAGACCCTGCTAAATAATATTTTCATAAATATTATTCTGCAGAATAGTAAAAATAAAGGGGAGGAAATTAAATACTGCCCTTTACTTTACATTCTCTGTTTAGATCTTCATTGTTTATATCACCATTGTTTTGAGCTCATTTTGTAAGAATATCTAAAATGGATGCTTCACTCAGGGTATTTTTCCCTTTTTGATATTACATATATCTCCTGAATCAGAAATATATCCTGTATATACACTCTGTATCAGAAAATCACAAAACAATTGAACAGGGTTATTTGAACCATATCAAACACGTTCAAAATTTCAAAAAGTTTTTTAAAAATTTAAGAGTCAATGTTTCATGAACTTCTGGTGGGCCATTTAGTTGAATCCATGGGTTTGCACTTTTAACCAAAGACTCGTTATTCCCCACTGAAGGACTCCAGTGGAAAGTACTGTTCTAAGAAAAAGAAACATTAACTCTATTGTATCAGCAGTGCCAGACTATAATGAAAGGAGTAGAGATACGTAGTCTTTCAGGATCAAGGAACTGAAGGCAAACAGTGGGGCAGAGTGAGATATACTCAGAATACTTGTTTTGACAGGCTGTCTGAAACTTAGTGGGACTTTGCGAGAGCATGTCTGCAGCACTAATACCTTCTTCTAAGGACTGTGGGACCCATTCTGATTTCATTTGAACTCACCTTATGTATTTGCTATTCATACAAGCAGTAGGCAGAACAAAATGAACCTCTGAATGAATAAGACTATGCCAAGTTACAGTTGCTCAAAAGGTGCTTCTGTAATTTATATTTTGTGCTTTGCTTATGTCAGCAAGTTCATTATCTGAAACAAGCACTCTGGAAAGAAAAGTGAAAGATTTAACTGTACATTAACTGTACATGAATGTGTTCATTTTTAGTGTTCAAGATCTTGAAACTGGAAATCTGTGTGTAAGATTCACTTCCCTTCAGACTAGTTGGTTGTACTTGTTCTAAAATGTCGCATAGTGTAATTTGTGTCTGTCAGTGATATTATTGACTATGTTCATGCTCTACATACACACTGAAATGCTGTCTAGTGCTTTTAGCTTGCCATCTCTTTTCATAAGTGTCCTCTCGTCGCCATGTCTTATCTGTGTTTGTTTTAAATATACAAAGCAGCTTAAGTGTACTTGTCCAGTAATTGAGCTGACTCCCCTGCCATTGAAGGAAAAGAATATCTTCAATAATTTATAATATTTTTTTAATAAACAATAATAGGAAAAAAAATTGCTAGGAATGCTAGGAATGCAATCATTTCTAGGATGTAGCATATATTAAGATGATAAAAAAAAAAAAAGTGAATAAAGGTGTGTCTAACTTTTCTGTCCCTCAGAATCAACAGTTTCAAATAACTTTAAACTTACAAATAAAATTACTTACAGTAAAACTTGCAATAAAAATATGACTGGTAGTGCCTCTTTATTCTTATATATCTGCACACTGGTAAAGATATACATCAAAGTTAATCTGGGTAGACACCAAAATATATTCTGAGTTCTTTATATCTCATGGGTATCAATAATCTAAGTACTATTCTCCAGTCCTACATCTCACTGGCAAAGATCTCTTCACTAAGCAGGGAGCAGGGCTATGTAATGTAGGAAAGGTTTCAAAGGATAAAACAGGACAAAATGGCTCTGCTGCTTTTTTCTTTTTTTTTTTCTTCCCAGAGCATAGAAAGAGCATCAGCATTTTTTCTTTTAAAGTCATTTGGGTCACAACAAATCAGAAGGATATATTATCAAGCTAATAATTAGGCTCATTTTGGCCTTGGGAGTGTGTCCTAGGGACATGCTCTTTTAGAAAGGTGGAGTGAGCAGGGAAAGACGCAGCCTGGTTGCACGGTTGAAAAAGAAAACAGAGGAAAAGAAAACAAAGAAGAAGAAAACAAGAGGAGAGGAGAGGAGAGGAGAGGAGAGGAGAAGGATCTAGCCATTTTTCATGTCCATGCTAATTCAAGAAAATAGTCTTCCAAATGTTATGAGAACAGGATGAGCCCAATGGCAACTGTGTTGTTTTCAAGAGAGATATTTAAAATGATCCTTCACTAACCTTTTAACACAATGAAGGTAAAAAAAAAAATAAAATAAAAAGAGCGATTGCAGATTTCCCCCTAGAAAGAACTGTTTAATGAAAATAGGTATGTTTGATGAAATTATGTTTATTTACAAAAGATATATAATTACTGCCTATTCTGAGTACAAGATGAATCCAACAGAAAAGCAATCTCTCTACTGTCAAATGCGATGCACTTTCATCATACAACATTATAAAGTATTTTGTATAAAGGATTTTACTCTTGATCTTAGCACAGCAACTTGTTATTGCCTATGCAAGAGCTGACTGTGTTTTCACTCTTTCTGTGTGCTCCTGCTGACTTGCAAACTTGGAAATAGCCCTGAGCAAGGACAATCCATCCAGATTTTTAAATTCCAGAGTGAATTTGCAAGTTCCCGTGCGCTGGATGGTGCCTGCAATTTACATTGAATATTAGCAGTTACTATGATAGTAACCACCAGTTGTAATATACTGACTTCCACAAAAGCACTTCTTTCTTTCTACCCACCATATCCAAAAACAGGTCTGGAAAGATATGCTTTGCAGCATGCTAGCAGGCCAGTAGCCTCAGACACAACCATAGCACGTGTAAAAGCATTAAATGTTAAGTACCACTGTGCACCAAAGCAAAACAACAAGAAGCCAGTGTGAAGGCATACTACTAGTGTGCTCTCCAGCTGGTAGCCTACTACGTTTTGTGCTGGCTGGACCATTAAAAGGTACTTTAGCTGTAGAGTAATACAAAATGTGAAAAAGGGGAAATTACGTGTAGCAACCATGGTAAGAAGTTTTGCCTGCCAAAATAAATGCCAAATATGTGCCATTTAGTTAGAGTATCCCATCTGGCCTTTGGAATGCGCCTTCATGCTGATTAATGAGAAGCCTGAATTTGAGATTTTAATGATGATGGTGCTTTAAATGCAACAAAAGATAGATAAACAAATATTATGGGAAATAGCTCTAAAAGAAAAGGGGAAGATTTTTTT
>VZSV01000016.1:8188741-8198925 GCA_013398735.1 Nothocercus julius
TTTTTTTTTTTTTTTCCCTTAGGCCATATTTACCCAAACATTACCCTCAGTGGCATTACCAACTGCTTCTTCTGCAGATAAATTATTTCACAGTCTGCTCTTGGATGTTTTTTCTGCCCATCTTCCCACACATTTGTCCAAGCACAACTGAGGGACAAAGCAGGGCAGGGAAGAATTTTGTGTTGAAGAGAGAGGTCTGTTTAAACTTTCCTTTAAAGCTACTAAGGAAAATGTCCACATAATCATGGCTTGAGGCTTCTAGTATTACTAATTAATGAGATTTCTTGAAGAGGTCTTATCCAGGAGATATTTTAATGCTTTATGGGATATTTTATCTTTATGGGATATTTAAAACAAGATGAACATATGCAGTATTATTCAGGTAAGGAATCAGGTTAGCTTCTTTGGTAATAGAACTGGTAAATGTGGCACACCACCAAATTCCTAACAATAAACTTATGTGGCACCATCAAAGAATCAAGAGAAATTTCTCCAAAGCATAGCCTGCAGGGAGCAGATATTGGTTCAAAAGGCAATCGGTTAGTGACTGGTTAACCAGAATCTTGTGTCTGATATCGAGCTAAGCTGAACATATTATGCCTCAATGCTTCCATTTAGAATTGCTTTTTTAGGGAGTAAAATTCATCTGAAAGGCAGAGACATACAATATAAATCGTAACTGAGGCTTACTTTACATTAAAAAAAATGAAAAAGACAAAAAAACTAAGATGCAAATTCTAAGTGGTATAACTTGTTCTTTCTTATTTCATGATAAGTATCTAGACAACAGTTAAATATTATATGGAAAAGAATTCAAGGTTTGTCTAGGGGCTATGTTTCATATTAAGCATCCTTATAGGAAGAATTTATAAATGACTAAGTTCAACAGATAATTCACTAAACCTTTTATCAAATAAATGATTTTATAGATTATATATAATTACTCTGATTCCTTTTTTGTTATTCTTAAAGGAATTGAAACATACTGCTCCTCTCTGGAAGGTAACATTGATTTATTAACTCTAGAAATTTGGCACAATTTGTGACCTTTCTTGCTAAATCTACATAGCAATATTTAAAAATAAGTTTAGGATTAGCAAGCATGTGTCACACAAATTGCATTTGAACATCTGCAAGACAAGATTGTCAATGGTCTTTGCTATGAAATGCAGGGGAAAATGTAAATATATTCTTAGAAGTCTAATCTTTTGGCAATTTTTCCCCATCAGAACACTCAGAAATGAAACAATTCCTCGCACTGCTCCCCTTCCCCAATCCTCCTCTTGCTTCTTCAAATAAAAGTCCTATGCAAAACAGCCCTTTTTGTATCTCATGGAAGAGAAAAAGATCTAAAAAAAAAAAAAAAAGATATGATTCAGGTTGTGTTTTTTAAGAAAATAATCATTTTCTAAATGAATAAATTCATTTGCATTCCATGACAAAAAGAAGAAACAAAAAAAAGCACCAGCAGAATTTTCATCTCTTTAGTTTCTCCTTTTTTAACATTTTTTTTTTAAGTGCTTGCTGTCACCATGACTCCCTCCTTCTGTCTTCTTAATAGAACAAGTTATTATACCAAAATGAAGAAGTACACTTGTCATACTGGAAAAAAAATAAAGAAACCATTTGGGGTGTAATTTCTTTTTTTTTTATATGTTTTCAAATAAAATACAATTGAAGACAGTTTTACCCAAAGAAAAATTTCCCTAAGTTATACACAAAGAGATATAGAGAGTCCAAAATTGATAGAGAAGACTCAATGAGAAGACTAAAAAAAAAAAAAATACTGAATTGATATTGTATTTCATTGATATAAAAAAAAATAGCACAGACAGCTGAATATGAAGCCAACATTTACGGGATGCTAAAAACACATAATTTTCATGAAAGGTACTCTTTTGTAAATGTATATACCACCAAAACTGGGAATTTTACTGAAAGGAGAATAACAAATATATATCATAGAATGCTTAAGGTTGGAAGGGACCTCTAGAGATCATCTAGTCCAACCCCGCTGCACACGCATATCTGTATTTATTGTACTTTGTGAAATATAGATCTCATATCCCAGGAAAAAAAAATACAAAATGTACTAAAAAGGAATAAATGAATAAATAAATAAATAAAGCTCTTCTAACACATTTTGGAAGAAAAGAAAGGCAGAGGCTGCAGAGATCACAGACGAAAAATGGCAAGTGCTAAGGGAGACTGAAAATATTCCATTCCCTACTATATCTTCACTAGTTCCTCATTCACTTCCATAGTTATGTTTTAAACTGACTTGAAGGCATGTTTTCTCTGATTGATCTCTGTATTCAGTTTGGAAAAATACTCTCAAAACATGGACATGTTTTCCTGGAAAAAATTTCTTCTACGGTTGTGAATATGCTAGTTGTTTCCTTGATTCTAAGTAACCCCTCTGGAATTATTTTAGGATGGCTAGTTAGTGAACTGTGATCTATTACTAGAAACTCCAGACTTCACAACACATTATAGCCTTGGCAATAGAGACCTTTTCCTTAATTATCTGTCATATATTTTTGTTGAGGAAAAATCTTGAATTTTCACCTCTAAGACGCCATTTTGCATTCACTCTAGCAAACCAATATTGCTGTCAAAGGAAGAGAAGCATAAAACATTCCTACATGCCAAAACAATTTTGTTTCATTTCTACGTTCTGAGAATAGCCTCTTTCCTGCTCTTCCTCTTCCTTCTGTTCTTATTCCAGGAAAACAGTGAAGAAGGACCTGATGTATTTGCTTCAAAACACATGGTGGAAAAAATTGAAGAAGCTTTGAGGGAGCAGATGTGAAGATGATGGGAAAGGGAAATGGTAGGTTTTGATGCGTTTGCTACAATATATAACTTATATGTGTACAAGGCAGGTATATCAAATTTTTTTTTCATCTACGAACATAACCCCGTATTGTTCCTGAAGAAGTAAAGACTGATTCTATATTTTTGTGACTCATTAAAGCACTGTAACCATAGTTTTAATAGCAGGACTTCATCTTTGTTAAAAAAAAAAAAAAAAAAAAAAAATTATTAAGTAATTGTAGGAACATTGAAGGAATTCTCAATTTCTTCTGATTAGTTTGAAATAAGAAAATGTCCACATTTTTTCTTCAGGCCTAAAACATTCTAGTTGAAGGGAATTCTCTCTGAGAGGGATTTTACTGCATACCTGCAGTAAACCACACTACACCACACTGGAGAAATATTGTAATGATTTTCTATGTGTTCAGTGGAATAACTTAGCAAATGAACAGCAGCTCATAGGTCATGATGCCTAAAGCTGAATATGAGCTGTTTCGTGATTGTTTTCTCTACGCTGACAAACTTTTTAAAGATTTCTGAATACTGCTGATAGTAGAGACCATGTACATGTAGTCCAGGAAATTCTGCTTAAGTTGTGGCCTATGCTAGTGATTTTCAATATCTATAGCACTCCAGCTTTATGAAAAATGAAATTTTCTGCTTACACACACACTTTCCATCAGGGCAAACTCTACATATTTTTGTTTTCTGTCCACAAAAGTTAATGTTTATATCATTCATACAAAACAGAGAGAAATGAAATGGTCTAAAGCATATATTAGAGAGTGTAGGTGCTGGATGCTCCAAGCAACGTGAAAGATGAATCTTTCAAAACAGTAGGGAACTAGTGACTTGAGCAGCATCACAAAGCCAAAAAGACCCCAAAATCTTCTCTTTTCACGGGGCATTTGTCTTCTAATATACAGACAGAAACTGATGAAGTGTAAAATATAACCTCTGCACCAGTATCTGCTCTTCACATCTAGCATCCACTGAGTTCACACACTTCATCCTGCTCACATTACATTATTTGTCTCTTTTTTTTTTTTTTTTTCCCTTTGGGTTCAGTTCATCTATTTTACTGTTTTTCTTAAACGTTGTTCTTTAAGTCTAGTGTCACTACACGAAGTCACAGAGCAGCAATTTTCAAACTCAACAGTAATCCTTTCTCCCCTGAGGATTCAAAATTCCCACTAATGGAAGTAGACTAATTTCTGAGGGAATATTTTAAACTGTTTAACAAGAGGAAAGGATGAGCTAATACTCATTACCTTTCAGAATTTTCACCTGAAATTAAAGAATACAAATCACTTAAAAAAGATGGGATATAAGAAAAGTACTATAGAAGAAGGTACTTAAACTCAGAAGATTATTTCTAAATGACTATGCAAATTAATAATAATAATAATAATAATAAAAGCCATCTCTTTCTCGCAGCACACTCATTTTCTTTCCAAATACTAGGTTAGCCAAGTCAAATACAGATATAAATATATATAATTCAATACAACAAAACAAGCAGACAACCCCAAACCATCTAGGAATGTAAAGGCACAGGTAAGTGCAAAAGAGACAAAAGGTGATCAAGTTCTACAGTTTTCCTCAGAAAACTGGAAAAAAAGTAAAACAAGATTTCTTAGTTTTAGAAATCACATATTTCTTTACATGAAAATTTGGAAGACAAGTGAGATATTGCAATATTTTTTTTCCATACTTCCCTTATTAGGAATTAGAGTCAATTACATTTAATATACCCAGTTATATTTTTTTGTATATGTTTGTTATTATGTTAGTTTAAATGGCATTTGTTCATGAGATACTTGAGGACATTTTATTAGGAGCAGGTGTTGCAAAGGAGTCATATTGGGCTGCATAGGCTTTCTGAAGAATAACCTGTTTGCCCCTACTTACAAGGTTTTGCGATATCACACATTAAAAGTGTCTGCTTCTCTTGTTTCATTTTTTATTTCACAAATATGAAGAGTTTTTGAAAAAAGGACATCACAGACTCACATGTGCCAAAAAGACCAGATGTTTTGGAAAAAAAAAACAAAAAAAAGGAAATACATTAAAATAGTTTGAGAAGCTAAGATCTACGTGAATAAGAAGAAAGATAATGATCTTTGGAAACTGTCATCCTTTCTACGTGGCTGACAAATCTAGCACAGGTCAATGAAGAGCTAAAATAAATGGTTGTTCATTGGCCTATATAATGTAAGGCCATGGGTCTTATTGCCAGATATTTTTATTATCTAATCCACACACAATGGCACAATTGTCCCAGCAATGTCCTATCTGTAAATAGCCCAGTGTGGTACAGTGAGGTATGTTTGGAGCTGTTCAGCAGTTCTCATCTGTTGTTTTCTTGTAGAAAAGGTGCTACTTTTGTCTGGAGAGAACTTTTTCTCAAAAGTAAGAGCTAAGTAATAGTAGGCTTATCTCTTCTCCTTTCCACCTACCTTTTTTTCCCCTAGTGCTTACTAGAGTTTGTGTTGCTCCACAGCTATAACTCACACTCACTCAGTTGATGATGGCTCTTATTTCTATGTCAAATGGTGATGTTTGAATAGTAACTGCAATATCTCATTTCAGTTCTATGAAAAAAATATAAATCATACATCTAATTTCAGCCTACATTTAGATACATTTGACTATCAATTTATAGAAAGTAAATTGGTTTCTTTATAAATATTTTTGCTTTCTTTTTTTAACTACTAATTAAATTATTTAGAAAAATGAAACAAAATTTCTATAGATCATTTTGACACCTCAGGAACTTCTGCACAAGATAGGATTCTTATGAGATTATTTCTCTGTGTTTACTCATTTGGAAAAAATATTGAATATGCTTTCTAAATTACTTTGGTGGCAAAATTATCAATGATGTAATTCTCAAGACATACACAAACTCTGTATAGTCAATTAAATAGAAGACAAATGGATACTGGGATTTCTCACACTTCTGGTGATGAGCTGGCATGTGTGTTTTTGTACTTTATCTTAACTGTGTGGTCAAATCTCAGAAGACCCAAAGACTCTGCTCATTTCTGCAAAGCCATAGAATCATGGCTGCCGTGATTTTCCACATTTTTGATAGTCTCCATTTGTTTTGTTGCTCCTTTTCCTGTGACAATTAAGTTGCCAAGCTCAACAAGTCTGACAAATGTTCTGAGCTGCTGAAGCTCCATTTATTCTTCTGAAGTCCTTTCCCAATTGGCTGGGATAGCGTAGAAAAAAAAAAAAAATACTGTATATTGAAATCTCTCCTGTTTTACTTTTTTTCAAAACTTAGTAGTTTTGTGGACATTGAAAATTTAGAGAGATGCACAGAGACAAGAAACATCAGCTGACCTAAATGTCAGCCACGCTACAGATGCAAGGGCTGAAAGCCCTCTGAAAATACTTTCCCAATTGTTGCAGTGCATTTGGAATATTAAGCATAAAACACTTAACCAACATATTGACAGCTTCAGTGACCATTATTGTGCACTTATTGCTCAAACAGTGTATAAAGTAACACATTTTAATATTGATTGAAAATTCTCACAAAGATTTTGAACACAAATTCATGCAATCACATCCGTTCAAAAATCTAGCTGAGAAAGATGTTTACACATTTCTCTTCCTCCCTTTTTAACTCTCCAACAGTACAACTTACTACAACATTAGTAAACCTTGAATATTGCCTTTTAAATTTAGCAAATCAATGACCTGGAGACGAGTGATTTTATCCTGCCAATCTATAGTCTTTAATGAATCTTTATTCATGCTTTAAACAAACACACCATGTATTCTGCTACATTGATTCTGCAATGCATATTTTTAATATCTGAGGGCTTTTTTTTTTCATAGCTACTTGGACTAATTCATTACTGGATTATTTTTACTACATATTTAGTGAGAACATATTCCCACACATCACAGGAACCCTGAGAGAAATGTATTTGTAGAATGAAAGCCTGTTCTACCCCATTTGCTGTACAAAATGTATCTATACACATACAAAACTCTTGAAATGCAGAGATGCGCGAACATTTTTAAAAGGTTTTTGCATTGTAGTAGCAATAATTGCCTATGAACCTAACCCTTATGGTTCAAAAATTATTCAACAATTCTAATCTAGACAGCCTTAAAAGCTTGTATGCATTTGATGCTGTAGCTATTTATTTTTGATTCAAGTCCTGATGATCTACACACATTCCCATTATAAATAAATAACATCTTACATCTTTAATTGGAAAAATCAGAAATTCAGAGTAATGTGTGCCTCCCAGTCCACCAGCTGAAGTAATCAACAGCTATGCTCTAGTTTCCAGAAGAAAAAAGTGCTTATCTGTTGCTAAGTTACATTGAATACCCATTGAATTACACGTAAAACCTATGTTAATTCCAAATACAGTCATTATGAGTAGCAGTATTACAAAGAATACAGAATAGATTTGAAATAATAGAAACCTAAATTAAAGAACTGTCATCACCTTTTGCTACACTTTGTCTCAGACTTTCCAGATTTCTTTTTTTTTTTCAAAAAGCTTAGCTGCCATATGAGGGGGGGAGGGGAGCTTTTTTGTTGTTGTTGTTGTTTTGTTTTTTTTTGTTTTTGTTTTGTTTTTGTACAAATCAGATCTTTGCCTCTGTGGTATACAGAGCGGCAAGATTTTCACAGCAAGAATCAGGGAATGAACACAAATCATTTCAGCTGGACTATGATGACTACATTCAATCACAAAACCTCTTTTTTGTGTGTGTTTTTAAAACATGCTTTAATTTGTCACTGTTTCTTCTACCACTGCTGTGAAAAAAAAAAAAAAAAAAAAAGTATACATATACTTTGAATTGAGCCCAGGTAAGTTTTAAAGAAGTGCACCTCTTACCAAGGCAGGGAAAATAATTATTAACTGCTGTATTCCTGACACACTTGTCCTCTGACTCTGGTTTAATACAACATTGCACTTCTGCCACACACCAGAATTGAATAAGCTACCACTACTTTCTGGTTTAGGAGAAGAACTGTATTTTTCTGGGTCATGTCTTCAGTTTTCTTGGAAGAGTGTAAAATGAGAAATTTAAACAACTTCTATAATGATTTTACCAATGGTATTACATGTCATGGTAGTAGGGGCTAAACTCAGCGACCAGGATGATCATATTCAGGCCTTTACCTCATGCTTTGGTGGTAAACTTAACCTTTTGTATCAGGTGATCTATATATTGTTTCTGCGATACATACAGAATTAATATTTCTGTTACTGGAGGATTTGGCTCTCCCTGTGATGCTTCTGTAAATACGACATTGGCTGCATAGACTTTGGCAGGAATGGTTATTTTGGAAAAAACTTTGAAAATGGCTGATTTTTGGACTGCCTATCTACCTGCTTACATGGCCCACAGGAAGAGGAGATACTCCTGGGGCCAAGGAAAGGCCACAAGATATTTATAAAAAAAGGCTTCCAAAACATATATTCTTCAAAGCTTAGCTTAGCACACACACACTGAGAGCAAGAAATAAGAGGACTTCTCATGGTCTTCTCAGAAAAGACTAGGATCAATTATCAAAATGTGTATAAGGCATGCCCTCTTTAAGCACAAAAGTTTTAGATGACATTTCTAACGCTCTATAACTAAATAAGTGCATATCCTATTCCTTCTTCCTCTTGTGTTTAGTTCTAGTGAAGCTGAAGTGAATTTTGCTCTTTGTGCTCATTGGCAGCACAGAAGTGTCTGGAATGATTCTGTCTGTGACAGTGGTAGCAGAGCTGTAGTCCTCACTGGATCTGCCTTGTCTTTGTTCTACTCCATAATCTATACTTAGCTGCATGAATAGGAGTGGTGTTGCAGGCTTAAGCAAGCGTTAGAAGAACCCTATCACTAAACCTTTCTAATCTGCCATGTTGCACTAGTATAGTTACTCCACGAGATTGTCACTATCCACTTAAACTTTGCTAAAGCTGCTACAGTAGCCTCTCCCTCCAAAATTTTCAGTGTGTTGTTTCTCATTCTATCTATCACCCAGTTCCAGTATATGTGTCATGATTTGCAACTCTTGGCTTTTAAAGACTTTCAAAAGAAAACCACTGATTAGAACCTGGCTCACTCATAGTCCCTGATTGTGCTTCAGCATTTTTAAAACAAAGGCACATGATATCCAGCTGATCCATTCAGCTGTTCATAGCACAGGCTGCAGATATCAGATGTGTAAGTCGCTTCCAGATTTTGCCAGATATATGCCAAAGTGTGTTGTAGTCCATGACCCAAAATGCATACATCATGTCTGTGGAAATTGTCATAGTATGACTCACTGCAATACTGACAAACATACTGCTTGGTTCAGGTATTTAAAAGAATGACGTTAAAAGCATGTCAGCAAATAACATTTTTTTCTGTGCTCAAGTGGATTAGCTGCCAGTTCTAGTCAGCCTCTATGAAGTGTAACATTAACAGCTGAGGGTCCTTTCCGATTCTGCCTGGGGTACTTTGCACAAAAGAAACATTTTTTTGCTGTTTAATCAATTTGCCTTTCCATACCGAGTCAATAAAATATGACTCTTATCCATTTTTTAACATAATAAAATACATTCATAAATACATTTCAAGCTGATTCCATTGAAAATGTTGTTAACAGACATAGTCTTTTTCTAGTTAGCTCCATTTTTTCAATCCATGATTCTCTGAGAGATTGTCTTGGGGCAGTTGATCCTGAACTTATTTTCACTTTTGAAAGTTAAAAAATTGTTGCATTTTTCCTCTAATTATATTTCTGTATTGTTAAAGATTGATAAATACTGCTATACTATGCATGTGTATGTTCTACTCATTCTGCATCTTGTCCCTTTGCAACAGTGCAAGTGAAGAATTATCTTCCGTTCTTGTCATGCAGTTTGAAGTTCCAGCTGTTTGAAGTTTCAGCTGTGCTCCAGTAGAATAGCTAGTCGATTCTAGTCAGACTTTATGAAGTGTGACATTAACAGACACAAGTTAGTAGGTGACGCTTACCCATAGTACCAAAATATGTCTTTTTATGTTGCTACATACCTTGACATCCCTTGAGCTTTTCCTGCAATGACTCTTCTCTCAAAGATGCATATGAAATGTCTGTTGGTATTTCGGTCACTGTTATAATCTGTTTTCACTGAATTTAAAATTGGAATTTTGTTTGAGGGGCAATGGTGGATTTTGGGCAGATCTTTACACTGAAATGACTTGTTATTTCTTGTTTTCTCTCCACTCTTCAAGCACTTGTCTTTCTCCTTCTCAGAGATGTTCCTTGACTTTTTATTAGACTGATGCTGGATTTTAACTGATCATCATTGCAAACAAGTCTTCCATGTCTTCTGCACGGCCTGAAGACAACTAAATACTTCATAGAT
>VZSV01000016.1:8201010-8219917 GCA_013398735.1 Nothocercus julius
TCCTAGAAACACAGAGGAAAGCTATTCATATGTCCTGGTCTTAGTCGGTATAGCCAAAAATGTTCAATAAATTGAAAAAAAAAAAAAAAAAAAAAGAGGGAGGGAGAGAGAAACTATATAATTCTGTATCATTTACAAGATGAAGAAGGTTACAATAAAAGTTTAGATTCCATTGTAGCAATTTCCTGCCATTACAATGCCAGTATCTCTCTAAAGTGTGTCCTTGTTCCATTTTTAAACACCTAAGGAAAAAGACCGATTTGCATTACCTGCAGGATTTTGCTGTGCTCAAAGATTTGTTAGCAAATGATTTTACATACATGATAAAAAAGGTTGAAAGTATTAAACTCTGCCCTCTGCTTATCTCCTAAATTATCTGTATAAATCCAGTCAAATATTTTGTGATAAGGAAAAATTAAATGGCCTTAGTAGATCTTTTTTTTTTTTCTAAGTCAAATTCAAAGTAATTGGATCTTCCTTGCATGTCTTTGAAAATCCTCTATCCAATAGAGGTTATAATTTCCATTATGATAAGGGGTTATTTTTAAAGACCCATAGAAAATAAACCATAGGAAAACATAAGAGTATGGGGAAAATATTGCAGATGTAATCTTGAAATCAAATCTAAGAGCAGCTAAAGGAACGTTTCATTTCCACCATGAGCTTCAGACAATGGCAATAAGATATCAGGCAGATATAATAAGACATGCCGGATCAGCATAAAATTAAAACCTTAGTTTTATAATATCAATACTCTGCTTCTATCATTTATTTTAGCAGCTTCAAAGAAAGTTTGCTTCCTTACCCAAATGAGGTAATGGGCAATTATCTGGATGGAACATCATGTTGCATTCACGATCTTTGTTTATTCATTATTCTTCAAATTTTACTGCTGTGATTAAAGTTTAATATACAGATGCCTGAACAAGGCTGAAGGCTACTCTCTATTTGCCAACTGACCAAAATGTCTAAGTGCTTCAGACTGGCACATTTACTGAGTCTATTTGCTTTCCACTGTCCTGTAAGAAATATGTGTCCTGTTCACAAAGCTGAGCTGAGCATTTCAGGAACTACTGTACCAATAAATAAATAAAGTCATACATTTGCACAAACACACCTCACTCCAAACAACCCCCTGAGTTTGGAGAGTTGCATATAACTTCATTATAATAACTGAATTTCAAAATATTTCTGTTATAAATCCTGTTTGTGTTTTCTCTTTAGACACTGATGCATTCCATTTTCTCTTCTTGATTGTAGACATTGCGTTGGGGTGAGAGTCAGGGCATAAGCAAGAGACTACCCAATAAAATATCATCATCCTTCTGTCATTCTCACTGTCAAGAATACCTGCGATGAGTGCCTTGGATTTGTCTTGCAGAATAAATAGCAACTTCATTCTTTTTTTAAGGGCGTAGTTTCAATTACTTTTCCCAGGTGTTAATAGAGAGATTTCCAGCACTTCTCAGGAAGGAAGATCCATGAAAAAGAATGAACCCCTAGAATTTTTAACTCAAAACTGTAAGTTATTAAGCAAAAAAACGCAAGGCATTGCAACTTTATTACAAGATAATGAAGCTTTCAGAGGAAAGATTTGTGGAAATACCGACTCAAAACATGCTCTACATTCATGACCTTATCAAATTTCAGCACTAGAAGCCATTTCAGGGAATGATTCAAATCTCATTTCAGATGCATTAAGTTTTAAATTAGCTTATCTGGGTGAACAAATCATCATTCCTTTACCTATCGCCAATATTTGTAGACTCCTCACTTAATAATCCTGATTGTTGCATGAGATTAGCACTACTTTTATGTCAAGATCAAAGTTTAATAGCTATAATTTGACTGTGCTTTGAATGCCATCAAAATATGGTGTTTGTTTGCTTTTACTCCCCAAGGCCAATTGCTTTTATTTTTCAATTAGCTACTGCAAGAAAAAATGCATCGTTATTGATAAAGAGTAAGAAATGTTAGCCAAACTATAAGCCTCTAGTCCTGCTCAAATGTTTTCACATGTGTTTGTGTTGAATAGGACCTGCTGCTGGTTGTCATAAAGAACCTGAGGATGACAGATTTTTTTTTTTCTGAAGTACATTTCCATTTCCTCTTGTTTTTTGTGCCTCTGGCATTAGCTTAGTTCATGACGAATACAGTAGACTGCAAAACAAACATGAGCAAAAGAGAAAGACAGAAGAAAAATGAAAATGAAAATAAAAATGTGGAGGAACCTAGAGAAAAACAAAGATAAGACTGTAAATGAAAGACAGACAGACAGACAGACAGACAGACAGACAGACAGAAAGAAAGAAAGAAAGAAAGAAAGAAAGAAAGAAAGAAAGAAAGAAAGAAAGAAAGAAAGAAAGATTAGAAATTAAAATAAAGGAATAGCAGAATCTGAGTAATGTGAAGGGATTACTGACAATACAGTAAATAAATATGTCTCATCTTGAGTCTAATTGCTGCTTTGGTGAGATGTCTTCCCAGGATTTTGCAGGAATTGCCAGCACACAAGGATATAACAAGTTGTTAACACATCCAAAATCTCTTCTTTACATAAACTTCATGTGCCATGTTCCCATTGACAGTCACGCAGTGGAAAAATATTTTTTCTTACAATATTTGACAAAATACTGTGCTCTAAGTGTATTTTTTTCATTAGCTGTCTTTTTCCACGCCACTTTCTTCCTATAGCTTCTTCTTACCTGTTTTCTTCCAATCTCTAGTCACTAATTCCATATGACGTGTCTTTTCAGAGAAATTAGTATCTCAGTGAGCAATACCACTAAACTTGCATTTGGATTGGACTAGGCACAGTATTGTAATCATAAAACTATTCATTGAATTCCAATAAATTGATAACATGCTGATATTTTATGGATTATCAAGAGTTGTGCACAAAATCATTTACTCAATTCAATATTTATCAGAATGAGTAATTATGAAATTGTTAAACATCATTTATTCATGATAATGGATTTACATGGGATTTTATTTCTCTTGATAGAGATTCTACTCAGATATTTATTTTTATTATTATTTATATTCTTCTCTGGAGGTAATTTTTGCTCTGCATTGTAATTTAATAGTACTCCTAATTGTATTGAGAGTCTGTATACTTCAGACTGAGATAGATTATTACAGGAAAAGCAATGAACCACTTCCTGTGGCAATTCTTTTTTATATACAACTCATCAATTTTTAATAAAAGTACTGACCTTAAAATTGAATCATAATCATCTTCATAATTTTCCTAGCTCTTTTCATTCTTAAACTACTTTAAACCCTTAAACTGATGAACGCTAACAATTTATCAGTGGGAGAATATATTTAAGTTCCTCAGTGTGATTTTGAGTGGAACCACCAGAAAGAGAAGAGTTTCAGAAGTGACATTTACCATTATTACTTCATAAAATAGACTTTGTTCAGATAAGAATACCTAATTTTAAATCAAATCCTGAACATAATCAAATAATCATAGTGTAATTATTCTTTTCATCATGAAAAGAAATATTATTCTTGGCTAAATGAATCTTGCTGGAACAATCAGTATTCTTCCTATTCTTCAAGGCAGAATAACATGAAGTCTTTGCCTATATCTCAGATATTAAAAAAAAAAAAAAAGAAGAGAAAAAGTGTAGTTTTGATTAATATAAAAAGAAAAAAATGATTTTCTAGGAAGATTAATTTCGTGATACTTTTCTTCATGGTTCTTCATCATAATTTGGTGATTTAGTGACTTAGAGAGACTTAGGAGAAAATAATAATTTACAACATAAGCTATATCTCAGAATTCATGCTTGATGCTTTTTCTCTGGCTATATGCTTTGCCATTATGCATCTCGTTCCTTACTCCTTGTGAGGAAGGATCTGCTTGAATCAGTGAATTATACAGAATTGTCAATATTCCAAAAGAAGCCTGGGGTTCATTTATTTATCTAATAGAGTTACTTATGGACCACTTATTCAGTGGATTATCTGCAGGAAAAAAAAAACCAAAAAAACAAAAAAAAAACTTTTCACCCTGTGTTGTGTCTTCTGTGTATATTCAGTGTTTAAGTTTAAAACCTTGAGATATGGGCCACAAAAAATGGATATCTTGACAGTAATAGATTATCTGAATACCCAGAAGAAATCATTTGCTCACTCTTTGAAGAGGCTGGTGATGTTTCTCTGCTGAAATCAATCTGTGTTCTGTAAATAAATTGTTAATAAACACGGCTGCTTATTGGCATCAGCCAGAGGAACAGATAAATCCCCAGCCAATTACTCCACTGTTCTAGGAAACAGGTAGCTCTCTGATTTGCAGTCAGATACACAGGTTTTCTGTCCTTTGAGGCTTCTCCACGGGAATGCTTTCTGAACTGCATACATATCATCCTATCAGAAAGGAAAAACAAAAACAAAAACACAAAACCAAAATCAACAGCAAAACAAACACACACACACAAAACAGAAAAAAAAAAACAAAAGGACATTGTACACACACCCCTGCCACAGACTGCGAGCATCTAGCTCCTGCTGTGTCAAAGGGAAAGGCCCAAGGTGCCAAACTTCCATGCTCGCTATCCTGAGACACACAGAAGTTGCTGCTACTAAACCAGGTCTGTTGAAAAAGGACAGCTCATAAAAGTGGCACGAGGTAAAAACAAGTCTCTGATGGCCTTTTCCCATCCAATTGAAACAAAGTGTTTGATTTCATCATTTATATTGACAGTAGTTTACACGGCACTTCTTAGATGGAGTTTCCTGCTGAGCCATTTGTATGGAAGGATAGGGGATTAGCAGGAGAAAGCTTTTACTGTTTCCAGGATGGCTTTTCTTCTGAAGACAAGAGTGTGATGGGAAATTACTCTGCAGAAGGTGGAGTCTGATTTGCTGGAGGTAGAAAGCAAATTTTCTACCCAAGTGTTTTTTTCCAGGTTTACAAGCTCCCATGGAAGTCACATAAAAATACATTTTAGTTTGCTACCATACTGAGAGAATGATTCATTATGAATCATTTATTAAATTAGTTTAGCCTCTTTTTCTCTCTGCAGAATGTCTGCAAACAGGTCACAACTTTCTTGCATATATTTGTTATTCTAAATTATTTGACAGGTCTTTTTTTGTGTGTGAATTTGTTTATTCTGTAGGTTGCAAAGTAGATTCTGAAATTATAACTTTCCTATCTATTTGTGACTCATTGCCTAAATTGGGAAACTTTGTTTTTTTTCTTCACGGTTTGTCAGAATGTAGGACAGATCTCCTTGCATGGACAGTGCTTCATATGAATTTTGGGATAGAGCTCCATCCATACAAAGTCAGTCCTCTGGTACAGATGCAGGAATCTACTGCGGCCAGGAATTTAACATTTCCTCTTTCAGTGAAATTTTTCTAATTTTTTTGTATTTTTTTCTAAAACATGGCTACAATTTAATTTGCCATAGGTCAGAGAATAGGAAACTCTCTTGCACAAAATTCTTGATAGTACTATTTGTTCATTAGAAGCTTAGAGAATTCGTTGCTGCTAAACTCTTTAGTTAACGTAACGTATACAATTAATCTGGTAGATACAGAATTCTGAAAGTTGGATGTACATACTTAGGATGAAGAAAGTGAAAGAGTATCACTGAGATATGTGGCTTCTGCAAATTATAATTTGAACAAATGCTCTAGCATTCATTTTATCTTTTAGATTAATGGGTACAGGTAGAATGTCCCATGTCTGCGGAATCCCTTTTCTTTCTAGTGCTGGTATTCAGTTATTAGAGAGAGAAAGAATATATTTTAATGTAATTTAAGGAAAGTAATACCTAGTTAATTGGAATTCTGGACTCATCATTTGAAATATACCTTCAATGGAGCATTTTATAAAAAGTAATCACATAACACCTGGCTGAATGTGTCTGGAAGGTCTGGCATAACTAGAACCGCCCCAAAACTCCTATGTAATCTCTGCAGAGCTGCTGTTAGAGACCATTAGGTACCTTATCCAATAACAGGTTAAGCTGAAAGATTAAGAATTCAATCTCATTTGGGTCTTATCACTTTCATAAAGATATAACACTATTAGTTTCAATGAATGTAAATCAGATGAGTATCTCACTTATTTTGTCAATGCCAGCTTTAACTTTGCACACACATATGAAAGAGGTGTTTTTATCTATGCTGGAGTGGAAGGAATTTGGAATAAGAGTGAGGGAAGAGAAAAAGATGATTTATCCATTGTCCTCAGAGAGATTAAGCTAAAAATGGCCTTCACATGCTGAGTGTTCATATATTAAAACTAGCAAAAAGTACATGCTAAAAGCCAAGCTGAAACAAAAGGAAAATGCTTCTTCTAAAATATTGAGTGGATTAGCTGGGGACATGAAAGAAATGCGAGCAATGAGTTGATTTCTAGCCAGGGATTTAAAATTTAAGCTCACAATGAGATTGTGGTGGTTTCCAGATATCATTTGCACCTTCATGTCAGGAGGAGGGCTGGCAGAAAAGCAGGGCCAGGAGTATTATTCACAGTGATAATAAGCATAGGTTGCCCCAAGGAGGAAGGAAGGCAAATTAGAAATATGGCATACA
Organism: Nothocercus julius; assembly: GCA_013398735.1. Classification (NCBI taxonomy): domain Eukaryota; kingdom Metazoa; phylum Chordata; class Aves; order Tinamiformes; family Tinamidae; genus Nothocercus; species Nothocercus julius. The sequence goes on from VZSV01000016.1 coordinate 8,207,572, forward strand.
CTAGAGCTGATATATATTGCTGCCTGAGAATTAGTCTCTGACAGGCGACTACTCCAGGGGAGCTGTCAGTGGTTTCACTAAGCTTTTCTAGCAGGTGTCATTGTAAGATAGTGGCATCAAATAAACTAGAGACAGGTTGAGGAAAAGTTGCAGAAACCTCATAATTGAAAGGATGAATTTGTGTGTGCATGGGTGTCCGTACACATAACAACTTTGTTGTCTTTGTTATCTGTTTTAATAATTCTACTTCTTTGTTATGTAAAGTCTTCTTCCTATAAGGAAATAACTTGAGGCACATTTCTAAGATCTTTGGGGTTCTTTTTTTGTTTCTTTTTTCTTGTTTTTAGTGCATGATGGAAGATGAATAACTAAACTGAAGCAATTGTCTGTTCATGGACAGTTATATGGTAGATAGAAAAATCATAATAACACAGAATTATGTTCTGAGAGAACATAGAGCATCCTTGGGTGTATGACTGTGTATGTGCATGCATACACCAGCATGTTCTTTCAAACAATGTTATTTCAGTCTTGTTATACCACTCCTGTTGAATCTAAAGTGAAGGCAAACTGGTGTGGTAGTGTTTCAGGAGCAGCCATGCTTAGTGCATATTGCTTCAAGGGACAGACTGGTTCTATTTTTAGACTCCACTCTTCATTTTCTAATTTTCACTCATTGCAATATAATTTTATCATGTAGGTTTTATACTTCTCATTTCTCTATTACCTTGCCCTTTGGACACTATTTCAATTTGTGTTCTGCCTGACTGGATCCACAGCATCAGGCATCTCCTTGTCAGACAGTCAGTAGAGACTTTAGTTTTATTGTTCATAACAAATAAAAGTTGTCTTTCCTCTTTAAAGCTTATCTGTGCTGTGGAGAGTCTACAAAATCAACAGGATACTGTTGATGGAAGACTATAATACCAATGAGCAGATGAGACAATTAGACTGTAACCATTTGTTTAAAGGATTTACAGTCCCTTTACAGCCTCTGTGAGCCATTATTAGTATTTTATCACTTTGCCTTGTGATAGAAGGACGCATAAGACAAAGGACTACTTTACACTTTTTTCTTTTTTTATGGAAGTTATAATAGGGAAAGCCACACAAAGATGTTTCTAGAGCTTATGAACTACCTATGCTGTGCTTGTGAAACTACCCTTTTCTTGGAAAATATTCTCTATGGAAATCAGTCTTTTCTTGTCTTTTCATTTTCTCAATAGTAAAAAAAAAAAAAATAATTTAGAAATATGCATCATGATGGTTCACTGAGGAAACTTTCATAATCAAAGGCCTCCTTGTTAAATTTTCTGAAAAAAACACATATATGTAGATGACTAAAGATATTATGTTTATTTTGTTAAAAGGGAAAAGCCAGGTTCTTTTTTTCTTTTTTTTTTTCTTAAGTTTAAGAAAGAGAGAGAAGACGGAACAGGGGAACAGGACAAAGACCAAAAGTAAATATACCTTTCATAGGGTGGAAGATCAAGCACCTTTTTTTTTTTTTTTTTTTTTTTTTTTTTTTTTTTTTTTTCTCTTTAAGCTGCTAAGTCTTGGCTCTATCTCCTAGCTTCTCAAGGAGTTTGAGACTCCCAGATCACACCCAGATCCCCAGGTGAGGGACAAAAGTGTTCTGAATGACTGCTAAACTCTATTTCTAGGAGATTGTCTTTGACATAAAATTGTTCAGAGAGCCAGCTGCTTACGGAATTCACTTTCATTTTTTGCCTCATATAAGAATATTTCCGAATGAAGCAACAGCATTCTGTGTGATAGCTGGGGGTTTATTTGGCTCATGGGCCACTGCAAGACAAACAGTCTGTTTGGAGACTTGAAGATACTCAGACTTAAACCATGCAGTCTTACAAGCTACAGTATCACTTAACGTTATTTTCCCTTTAATTTATTGGCATCACAAACTCTGGAGTTCAAAGCTTGTTCAAGCCTTTCAGTTTGAAATGTTAAGAGCTTTACAAAGCAAACATGTTTTCATCCTCAATGAGTGACTTAAAAAAAAAAAAAAAAAAACTATCTTAAAGGCTAATAGCGTATTTAGTTTTTCTGCTTCTATTGCTAGGCCACATAGTTCAGTATGTTTTTTGTAGCACATTGACAGAAAGCTAGTAATTTTTTTTTTTGTCTAAAAATAAATGACCATAAGGATTTTATAATAAAATAAGCAATCATGAAATTACTGAAAATATTACATTGGGGAAAAAAAGCAAATCTATAATTGCCTATTATCTTAAACTGAAAATTGTTATTTGCTTCTGCTTCTAATTAGTACAAGCAAACCTATTCAGCTATTTCAAATAACTGTGTTAGAGCATTGTTGTGTAATATCTCACTAATTAATGTAACACAAATAAGGGAACAGTCAATTAGGATGCTACAAATAGTATGGAGAGTCCAAAATACTTATTTTAGGATGTAGCAGAAAATCTCTCTTAGTTTGCATCTGTCAGTTCTTTGTACAGGGGTGAATGCTGCCAGCAAAAGGAATAAAATATATTAAAAGTTTTCTACTGCCCATTAATAGATAAAAAGTCATCAGGAAAAAAAAAAATGTAAATAGTAGACTGAAAAGAAAGTAAGGGGAAAGTAGCCTACCAATATACTCGATAGATTTATTTTCATGTTCTTAAAGTTTAGAAAGTTTTGATCAAAATTTTAAGGACAATAAGGAAACATCAATAAGGAGGTTATCAGAATCATGATTAGTTTGAAAGGACTAGTCTCAGCTATTAAGGGGAGAAATAGGGACTTTCTCCCCTTAAGGGAGAGGAGGAGTCAGTTCTCTAAACTAGTGGAAAAAAAAAAAAAAAAGAGTCAGTTCTCTAAACTAGTGGAATATTTAGGCTGAAATAGAAGAAGGATGATCTTAAATGGTCCCATCACTTTCTCTTCTGTACCATTTAGGATGGATCTGAGAAAACACTGGCATATTTTAGTATTCCTCCTTAGGGAACACCACTGCAAAAACCTTCTGCCTCTTTAGAAACGCCTTTGCTCAGCAAATCACATAGACAAACCCCAGCCTTGATTGGTACTCAGGATGGGCTCCCTTAAGTCTGTATGATTCCAACATAAGCACAAGACATTGCAATGTGTCTGTTGTTGCGAAAGATAAAAAAAGTTGCTACTTTGCAGATTTATTCATAATATATAGTAGACCAAAAAACAAATATCTAAGATTTTAACCATGTTACACTGGATGATTACCTATTTCTGATGTTCTTAGAATGATTGAAGAAGTGAATGAGAGAACATAGATGTAAGAGATGTGTTCTCAATAGATATAATGCCGTTAAAGAATACTGGGCAAGAAGAACAGTAGTGAGCACTTATTATAAATATTTTCATAAAGAAATCCTCTTATTTAATAACAATAATAAAATAATGTTCATTTGCTTCTAATCATATCTTACAATGATCAATATTCTAATCTATGCTTCATAGATTGCAATGACAAGATAAACTTGGGATGTGTTCTTCTATAATATTTGCTTTCAAAAGATATAGAATCTAATTTTGATGACAGGTGAACATTATTTAGATGATGTACTAAAAGAAAAATCACACAGAAAAAGAGTTGAGAAACCTGTCCCTGTGGAGATCAGGGACGTATGATAAGAAAGACAAAAGATGGAATCTTTTTAAAAACATCAATCCACAGGAAGATTTACTGTATGATAAAAAAGTGAATATCAATGCTACCTAATCTATTACTCTGCCTCATGGGAGCGTCAACTGTAGTTATGTTATTCCAAACAGATATTTGCCTAAGCAGTTTGAGAAAATATCAAACACTTCTAGGCAACCTGTATCAGCAGTTAGTTATTTTTGTTGCTTTTTTTTTCCTACTCTGCAGCTTGAATCTTCTTTTTTGCACCTTAAATCATATGTTCTTGTACTATCTATTGTAGACCTGGGGGATAACACTCCCTTCGTCTTCACATATTTAAGGACCTTTGTCATACTTCCCTTAACATTTCTTTCACTCTTCACAAGTCATGCTTTTTAGACTTCTGATTATTGTTGTTACTTTTGTCTGAAAACCAGTGTGCTATATAGTTCATACTTTCCTAGCAGAAGACAGTAATATATGGAAAAAAAAGTTTGGAAAAAGTATTCCACAAACTGTGCCAATGACATTCATGTTATACACTGCAGGTTGACACTAGCTATTCCACTACTGAACAACATTGCCAACTTCTATCCAGCCTGCAGTCCACACAGATCCTTCTCTGAAAATGTGCTAGCTAGCCAGCCATTCACCCCTCTTTGTGCAGCTGATGATTTCTACTAGGTGGTCCTTTTTGAAAAACAACATTTTAGACATTTTTTTTTGCTAATTCTTCCAACCATGTATAAATCTACTCTCTTATCTGAACTGCTTGTCACTTTGGTATCAACAGTAAGCTTCGCAAGTACAATGTTTATCGCAAATTGTTAGTGAAAACATTGACAGTTAAAGAACATCCATGTTTTCTGATACTCACATAAGACCTAGTCTTCACTTAAAGCTGAGGTTTAGGCCTAAATGCTATTGAATAACACTCCAAAAATGTTCATTTATATGCTTGGTATTTGAAAAGTAAATTATACTGTATTCATTAAGTGGGATTAACTACCTGTCACTGTTTTCAACAGACTGATACTGAGAGTTAGAGGGATTAGAACTGCTTATGACATCAAACTCCAAAATGTATCCTCTTATGTTTCATTTCCACATCACCATCAGATTAGATCTCTGAATAGGGAAGGATTTTGGACAAAAGAGAGAGAATTTCTATCTATTTTTTTAAAAAAAGATACTATGAAAAGGGCTTCTGCTCTTTCAGCAATAAAAAGTAGCCACCCCACCGCACAACCTGCATGATGTAGTTACTCTCTCTACACTATTAAGATGGCAAGTTTTTACAATGGTCCAAGAAAAACTGTATATTAAAAATTATTGCTTACTTTTCTCATCACTTTTTTTTTTTTTAAACAGTATATTGGAATTTCAGAAAATAATATACTACAGCCACAGCTTGAGATAGGTCTTTCTGATATATCCCTGAATTGGATCTAAATCCATGACTGGGGGAGGTCAAATGATCTCTCTAGAGGATGTGGAAGCTCTGAGACTACTTCTCATTATTTCTTATGGGCCTGCCTTCAAAAGAGGTTGGTCTTAACTTTAGTGCTCATATTTTAGCTTTTTACCTGTTCAAAAAAGGCAAGAAAGAAAGAATCTTTCTTAATCAGAGTCAGTCTGCCTGTTTTTCACATAAGAAAGAAACAATTTTTTCTTTTTTTCTTTTCTCTTTTGTCTTTCAAAATAGCTTTGTGTTTGATAAGAAAACATTATTTGACTGTAGCAAAACACTATTTGTGCGGAAAGGTAAAGAATAAACTCCATTAGCTGTGTTAGTCTGGAAGCTGCCAAAACTCATTCAGGTTTTGGGCACCAGAGGAAATGGTGGAGTGTGGTCATCTGATTATGGACATGAAAACCTATACAACACATAAGAAATGACAATTGTGATCTAAGAATTGTCCCATTTTTAACATTTTTGCCCATTTCACTGGTCTGAAAGTAAATGAATATGTATGTATCAAAATGTGCAATAGGGCAGTTCAGATGAGAGTAATGGAGTAATTGTTGGGATCTGTTTCCTTAATGAAGCATTCAGCAGAAGTTGTCCAGGTCTTTTTTCAGTCTATAATTCTCTTGACAAGAATTTAGTAGGTTTTATCAGGGCTGGGATGGGGTTATGCAAATATCTACTTAATACTTATGTGCCCTTTTTTTTTTTTTTTTTGTAAATATTTGTTTTGGTTTCTATGTGAGTTGACTTGTACCCTATCAGCTGTAACAATCTGTTTTGAGAAAACATTTCTGGAGACTTTACAAACTAGTAGCCTGCTGTGCTGTTCAACTTCACACACTTTTCTTGGCCAGCCCTTTGATTAAGGAATATGGTGTTGCCCAGAACACAGCTTGCCTTGCATTTCTGTTAGCATTTCTGAAAATATTCAGGGCTGTAAATGGGAGCGACACAAAAGCAGGTAGGCTGAAAAAATAAACATCAGAAAAAATATGAAATCTCAAACAATTTTCAGACACAGCATGAATCCAATTACAATTAAAGGTACTGCTTTTTACATTATAAATTTTAATGGGTTGAGACTCTCTTTTGTCATGTGTTTGTAGGAAATTTAGCACAAGGTGCACACTGCTCAACACACTACCGATTCATTTTGTAGTCTAGTCTCAAGACACTATTTTCTGGCAGTTCCATGTATTTTCTATTAACAAAGGCACCTGTTTGAAATAACTACGGGGATTCAGGAATCCAACATTACTGAAGTGGACCTTCCATTTTCTATGCAGTCAAGGTAAATTAATCATCTGAGATAGCTCAGATGATAGATAAGTCTTATGATTTTCTTTGTAATTTGTGAGAAAATATTGAACTTTAAGAGGGGAAAGAAAAGTCTATTTTCCACAGGTAAAAGTCTATCAGCTGAATGGCCATGTACCTATATTATCCTTACATACAGAAAAATAGAATCTGTATGACAATTCAACTTTCTTCCTTTTGCAAATTATCTGGGTACGGGCTCTGAATTTTACAAATATATTTTTGTATTTGCAGATATTCACAAATAGCTTTTGTCAATGAATTTTAACTTATGCTTTCTTCATGAGCTGATCATTGAAAATGTTCATCATTCATTCTATAAGATTTATCCTCTAAATTACATGGCATTATTTATATTCTCTGAATAGGTCATTTATAAATAGCTTTATAAATATAATGAATCTTATTTTTCACTATCAGATTAACAGTGAACAGTGCTAGCTGTTCAAATCTATTGTCCAAATAATAAGACGAACCTATGAATTGCACTGCTGATTCCAACAATTCCAATAGGCTTGATGATTGCTCTGTTGATATTTTTATTTAGAATTGTTGAAAATAAGCATTTATGTGTTGCAGTATAGATAATTTATTGAATGGGAGAAATTGCAAACAAAATAGTTTGAGATATTATAGATTTTACTCTTTTAGAGCTAGGAATGGGGTTCTTGTACTGAGGTATGTAAAAACGATATAGGAAAGAAAAGCAGGGTAATTTAAATCAGCTCTAAGATTTTCAAGGTTGTTACCTGTGCTCACAAGTGGAGACGTATTTCTCATCTCAGTTTACTTTGAGCTTGCTTTATAAAGTGTGAAACATTTGAAAAATGAAAAGAAGAAAAGGAGAGAAAGGGGCAAAAAAAGAATAATTTTAAAAGGAGGCAGTAAAAATCACATGGCAACAAATCCTCCAAATTACAGTTTTCTTTTCAGTGCTGTCTAACCCCAGAGTAGTAAAAGGTAGTGCACAAAGCAACAGGATGCAATCCAAAAGTCATTGGTCCTGGGGATAGCAGTGTTCCTGAAACAATGAGAAGAGGTGGCACAACTGTAACATTTCCTTCAGTCTTGCATTTTACAGAGGTATTTAGAGCAGCAGTGGCGTCTGGACCCTCCAGCTCAACTGCACAGCACAGTAGGTGTTGAATGAAAAAAAAAAAGAAATGTGAAGCAATGTGCTTGGTTGGAGCCTCACATCTGCCTGGCACTTAAATAGCATTGAAAATGCCAAGAACCTATTTCTGTTGAGGTTTTTTTTTTTTTTTTTTTTTTAATAATAATAAAAAAACTTTTTACTACTAAAAAAAAAAAAAAGTTTACATTTAATTCTTCATCTGAGATGAGATAGCAAAAACAGACAACGAAACAACACAGAAGAAAATGCAACCAGTTTGTTGCAGGTATGTTTGTTATTGAGATCACCTTGGGCTCAAGGGAAGATAGCAGCAAGAGCACCCTGCTCTGCAAAGAAGGGCCAACTAGGAGACAACAGCAGGACATGCAGCACAATGTTCTCTCTGACAAGCAGTGCAGTCCCACAGCCCCCAAAGGAAAGCAAGGTCGGTTTAGTGATGGTAACCCACATCCCCAAAGTCTAGTGACAGCAACATTTATCTATAATGATGGCATAAGTCTGAGGTGAAGATAAAAAGTTTTGTAAGGGAAGGTCAGAATCAGCAAAGCACAAGCCAGACATAACATACAACAACAACAACTGTATGGGCAGAGGCCCCAGATGAGCTTCTCCCAGCTCTTTCTCCCAGCTTAGTTATGTTCACAGAGGTCTGATCCAATGCTAAATAGCCGAGCCTTATCAGATCTGACCTTCAACACTGAGGATTACAGACTGCTTAGTACAATTAGAGACTGTTGGTGCACTCAGGGTCCTGAGAAGCACAACAAGCAGGGCTTTTTATTAGACCTTGTTAGACAACTTATTTTTGAAATCAGTACAAACACTGAGTGCTTCAGGATATTTCAGTATTTGATGGTATTGGTGGAGTGCCTGCTACTGTTACTGTGATTTGGGAGCTGCTGAGGAAGGCTGATGATTTGTTTTCTGCCCACTCTGCCTCAACCTCAGTAAAGTAAGTGAACTGTGTCAGGAGCACTAAGTTAAAGATTTGAGAAAAAGAGGCTTTGAGAGACAGCAACCAGACAAGAAATAAAAAATAACAAAGATCTTCCATTGGCCAAAATCATAAATAAAACGAATCTGAATATCTGCAGAACCTGAGATGAGATATGGGGAAAATATTGTCGTCCTTAAATTCTTCTTCCCGAAGACACTGAAGAGAACAATTCCTCCCCAAATACAGAAATTAACTCTGCTTATGACTTTCTTTGCTCCCAGAAGCACAGAGATTGTTGAACAATTAAGTTGTTTTTTGAAAGAATTGATCTTTCTCCTCCAGTTTAGAGTATAGTTTTGGAAAAGACTTTTCTTATGATGATCAAATACCTTTCCATGATTCTCCATCACTGAGGACTGTAATAAGATTCCACTGCAGAACAGATTTGTAAGCTGTTTTTGTTAGACCAAGAGTTGTGGCTGGAAAAAAAAAATGCCGAAAAAAACATGGACGATGCAATAAAACTATCTGTACTTTTTGCATCTTTGAATCTTTACTTCACTTTACTTTACCTTACTTTACTTTTTTTTTTTTTTTTTAACCAGAAGCTATGATCATAAAACACGTTTGCTAGCAAATAAATAATCTGAATTAATAAGAAAAACTCTCATTTTTAAGGAATAATAAATGTTGCATAGAAATTTTGATTGCAATCATATTTTATGATAAGAAAGCTGATTTTAAGAACTAACGAAAATAACTTTAAAAGAGCAGCCTCCCAGAAAACAAAACAAAATGTGACTTTGGGAAATATATATCCCAGTGAAGATACTATTTGCATATGTTTCTAGTTACCATCAGTCAAAAACATGAAAAAGTGTATTTAGATGTCAGGGTGATAGAATAACAATACAAAGGTTACCATATAAGCAATATATAAAACACTTTAAAATGATCCAAAGCAACAAAACAGAGGCAAATAATTAAAATGATTATTATGGGAAAAAAATAGGAAACATTAAAAGCCAAACTTAAGGGAATATTTCAGCCTAATCTGTGTCCAGTAGAAGTTTACCGTAAATGATTTTGAAAGGTTCTTCCAAATCTGCTTTTTGTTTTTTTTTTTTATTTTTGTTTTTTCATTTAATATTGTAAATTGATGGCATGTTACTGACCACTGTTGATGTTCTGAGAGGCAGATCCAGCACATATCTTGGGTGCCAGGAACTGGGACCTGCAGCACTTATTCTTTCTATCTGAACTAAGCACAATAACTAAGAGTCTAGTCATCTAGGCTATCGTTCCTATGGAAAACTGAATTCAAACAACACATTTTTTTTTAACATTGCTGGACCGCCTAGCATACCACATAAGGTCCAGGATTCTAGATAGGGAACTGCAGCTTTTTTCTTATTCATATTTTCTTTCCATGGAAGCAAAGGCATGAGAGGAGTTAAAAGGAAGAGCAAGTGAGCTGATATTTAAATGCCTTTTTTGCACTGTGGAAGATAGATGAATATGAGGTGTATGTATAGACACTGTAATTCAGAACATTATAAAGCTTATCATCCATTCAGGATGGTATTCCATCCTTCCAATGCTTGAATCTTGGAATTTTCCTCAGGAGTTGCTCTCTCCACTGCATATGTAAGATTCCTAAGATGACTGTGCTGCTAGCTTGAAAGCTTCAGGTGCCTAAACTTAGGTACAAGTAGATTTTTAAGAAGAACTGGCCTACAGGGAACCAACAGGGATGAAATACAACCCCATAATTCTTCCTGGGAGTTGTTAGGTTATCTGGGATTCTTTAACCCAGAAACCCTGCAATGAAGGCAGGTAGTTGTCCAAGGTTGCATTTAGGTGAGTAGAGTAGGAATCATTTCTGCCACTTAAAATACAACTGTTACCTTTCCATTGATTAGACAAATTACTGTGACATTCATCTGAAGTGTGAGATAAGGTGGTTCAATTCCTTCCTTTCCTGTCTTATAACATGAATCATTTTGTTTGGAAAAGACCTTGGAAAAACTCTGGCACAGTTCTAGGAACCCAGAGCAGAACAAAGACTTTAGTCACAGCTTGCAGAATGTCCTCAGGGTTAGGCTTCTGTTGCTCTCTTACCACTGGGCTCACTGATTTTTTTACAATAACCTAAAGATAATGTAAATTTTGGCAAGATAAAGCAAAAATTTCCTTCTCCTCTTAAAAGTTCTAACTCCACATATATTTTCCCCTTATCCAATCTTTCCGGATGAGCTGTGTGTCAATTTCAGGCTAAAAGGCCATTAAAATATTTGTGTAGATATAAGTTGTCATCAGGTTAGGAAGTCAAAGTAAACAATTTAGTTCTAAAAACAGGTTGAAAGAGAGCATTTCCCCAGTAAACAGTATTACTTAAGTCTTTCTACAGTCTTAAGTTAGGTGTTTTTTTATCAACATAGAGCATCTGTTATAAGTAACTGGAATTAAATAAGATTTTAACAAAATTAATTTAAATAAATGATAACAAATGGAAAGCCCTTGAGATGACCTGAATGGCATCTAGAGTTATGAGAGGGAAATGATAGCAAGAATACGACAAAATATTCACAGTATGAATGACACAGACGTTATATTAGCAATCACAATTTAAATGCATAGAGGGATAGCACACCAAGAGTTCAACCAGAGAATTTCACTTAGTGTTGTTGTCAAGTAAGGCCATCAAAGCAAATAGCTGAAATGAGTTTAAGAGAAAACTTGGCATGTCTGAGCAGAGAGGGAATTAAAGGATATAATTACTAAGCAAGAAAATGGGTGTGAGATAAACTTAAAGGGAATGGCTTATTGGGTTACGTGTCCTTTCCTCTCTCTGGCAGTGCCTTGTATCCTTGTTTCCTAATCTTTCATAAAAGAAGGATTGAAAAATAGTCATAAGGAAAAGCCCTACAAAGACTGTAATTAAAATGTACTGCACAATTGTTTTAATCTGACTGACTTATGTTTTGATTTGGGGCTTTTACATTAATTAGAGAGACTATAAAGACTGCTGCAACAATTTCATCAAAGACAGAGGTTTAAAGAACAATCCAAGACTCAGAGATTCCTTCTTAATGAAAATATCTTCTACATGTAAACTAAGAAACTTATGGAAAACATGAATAGGAAGAAATAAAAGTATATAGGAGTGAAAAAGAGGAGTATAAAGCTATACTTTGGAGAAATTAGCCTAAACCATATAAATTCACAGAGTAAAGTCTCTGTTAGAATACAGTCTACATGAAGAAATGCTAAGCATAGGTTCCAAAACTAGGTATTGTACATCAGTATATATTTTTAATTTGCATCCCAATGGAAGCTAATTTGCATGTTATAATTACCTTTCCAACTGTCGTTTAGTAGATAAAAACAGAGCTATTAACAAAACTTCAATGTATTGAAATTTCTAGACTGAATACGCTTTCTTTATGATATAGTCTAGCAATCCTTTCTGAAAATGGCAAAAAACATAAATATGCTCCATTAAACAAAAAGAAATGGAAACATTTGAGGATTTAAATATTAGTACTTAAAGAATACTTTGTACCAACAATCATTTTAATGATTTGCTTCCGAAAATAAAACTGCAGTGTTATTTAGCAGTTTGATTACATGCTTCCTTACATTGTTTGGACTGCTATAACCATAACTATTTAGGTTACTATTTAGCACTTACCCACACAGTATATTAAAACCTGAAATCTTTTATAAGGGATATGTTGTTACCATCAGTACTAAAATCAATGTTTTTCCTTTCCTTTCCTTTCCTTTCCTTTCCTTTCCTTTCCTTTCCTTTCCTTTCCTTTCCTTTCCTTTCCTTTCCTTTCCTTTCCTTTCCTT